>JAOEHY010014585.1:7684-22511 GCA_025447955.1 Psilopsiagon aurifrons
AGGGTGGGCTCGGGGGGGGGTGGTGGTTCTAGCAGAAAATAGTTTTCCAACACCCCCCTCTCGCTGTAAAGCGCACCCGTAACTCCTCCTCTGTCTGCGGAGCGGCTCAGCTCCCCCCGTCCCGGCTCCCGCAGCTGGGCGGCGTAGGTAGCTCCAGATAAGTGAAAGTGGTATTTTTATAGGCTGATAAAAGAGACTTATCTCGGCTTTCCCGAATCTGACAAAGATTCCCTAATTGGTCATTTGCCCACAGCAGCATCCCCAGACCAGGGCCTGGTGGACGCTATTTTCAGCCTGCAAACGGGGTGTTGAGCCCCTGCTCCCCGCTCGTCTGCTGCTCCCCAGGCTCTTCCCTTCCCACATCCGCCGAGAGCGCTTCTACTCCTGCCCGTTCACCCGCATACGCTGAGGATGGGGTGGATGGGGAGGCCCTCCCCATCACTTACCAGGGGCTCTGCCACAGCCCCCGTTGCAAACTGGGGGGATCCTCCACGTGGATCGTGCGATTCCCAGCCACATCTCCCCCTCAGGAATCAATCCCAAGGGACTGCCCACCGGGGAGGGCTCATCACCCTCCACTTGTTGGCCTAGAGCGCCCATGAACTGCATATTAGGACATTTTGTGACACCAAATGTATTTAACACTTGGAAGCAACTTCCCCATCACACACAAATGCAGGTTTAAGTCAGGTGAAAACTCTGTGCTATGGATGGATGAGTGGAGATGCACAGAGTTCTGCACCAGCGCTGCCTCCTCCATCCTACTGGGTGCTGAGATTAAATGGGCATTAAATCCCTGGGATTAAATACAAACAGCAAACTGCAGTCACCCTTTCTCCCATAGCTTCCCAGGGAACTCAAGTCCCTTTATAACAAGCTACAACCATCTCACCACCAGCCCCATCTCTGTTCTATGCACCTTCTGGGATTTTTTTTCCTCTCCAATACATTTTAGTCACCAGGTTACCAAAAAAAACCCCAAAGCACAGAGGAAATGCATGTCTGAACAATCAGCCCTTGCAGCCAGCTTGCATCACAAGCCTTGAAGCAAGCTGGGAAGTCACCCACTACACTTATTTCTCATTTTCCTTCTTTCTTTTCCTGGGGAAGGGGGAAGGGACTTGGGGATTAACGGCCCATCTGACCTACCAGTGGTGGATGCACATGAATCAAACACAATCAAAGGCCCCAGTGTCAGCATTAGCTTGACCTCTACAACTGGCTCGGGGCTCAGTAAGCAGTGAGGCCTGTTCTGGCCAGAGCAGCATGAACCTTCCCCTGGGTTATTAATGCCTCCGGAGGGCTCTGTGCAGCCCGGCTGAGCCCATCAGGTTGGGGTTACAGCTGCCTCATCCACCCTGGGGTGCAGGGCTTGTGGGGATGGACCTGGCTCTGCCTTGCTATGGCAAAACCAGCACAATGGTCATGCTTGGTTGAGGGAAAACAGGTCTCAGGGGTTTAAACCATCCACTCAAAATCACGGACAAGAGGAAGGGAGGTGGAGTTTTCTTGGGGGTTGAGGGGGTGTGGCATCTGTTTTCATTTGTGGTCTTGTTGTTTGGTTGTTTTTCCCTTGTGCTCATGTCTTTTGCCTTTCCATGACTTTTTGGGAATGATTTCCCTTGTTTGGTTTTGGAAGAAGATGTTTCACATCTCATCAGACCCTCTGCAGCCAGCAGTGCAGGGCAAGGCCAAGCCCCATGGGAACAGGTAAAGTCCCAGCCCCACCATGCAGTCATTTGGGACCCACATCCCAGCCAATGTGCTCCATGCAGTGATTTGGGACCTGCATGTGCTTCAGACCTAGCCCTGAGGCTCAGTAGATGCGGAAGCATGGAGGAGCTAAGCTTTATTAAAGTCCAAACAAATGCCTCATGGCATCTTTGGAAACAGGAGTGGCACCTGAGAACACCGAATACCTTCTTTCCTTCATGGAAAGGAACAAAGAAGAACACATCAGTCAGTTCCCAAATCAACTCGCTGTCAGGAAAGCAGTTTGTAGGAGCTGGTTTTGATGTGAGTATTTCAGAAAATACCCTCTTTTCAGTGAACTTTTCCCTCACCCAAATCATCAGAATCATCACTGGCGCTGCAGGAGCAGTCCCCAAAGGGGATGTACATGGTCTTATCAAAGCTTCAAGACCACTCTCCATTTGAATGTCATTTTTAATGGAAACAGTGTAACCTCCTCTTCTCCCCCCCTAGTCCAACCTGGGATATTTTTATTTCTTTCATGCATGCTTTAACATTGACTTCTGCTTTTAACCTGCTCCTTCCAAATATATATATAAATACAATCCTCATATTAAGAGATGCCAACACTCTCTCAGCTACACTTGGCTCTTCAACTCCAACAGCTTGGCTGTCATTAAACCTTGTTATTTCATTTTCTGCAACAACTGGCTGAGTAAAGGCTCGTGTGGGAAACATAAGCGGGGTAGGGGGATGGCACCAGTGCATGGATCGTACTCTTGGTCACCCAGAGCAGATTCAGGGCCAGAAAGAGCCATGAAGCTGTAGCTGCTTGAACTGATTGCCCTGCCTCATCAGCGCTGGTCATGCTGGAAACACTGCTGCTAGTCACTGCACTCCCTCTGCCAAAGTCTTTCTGCAACCCCATTTCAGAGGAGCAGCAGGAGTTTGGGTTCTAAATAGCAGCCACTGCCCAGATGGTTGTGAGCCATGAGCTGGAGAAGCTCCTCAGAGCAGCCAGAACAGAGAACAGGTTATTGAGATGGAGCAGGGAGGAGAGGTCCACTCATGGCCAGCACCATAGAGGATTAAGAAGTCCCTCACTGGAGTTCTCCCTGCTCTGCAGCACCCATGGAACTGGAAATACTAGTTCTTTGCATGTATCACTGTTGTCACAACACAATCATAGGACAAGATCATGAGAGTGAGGCATCCACTTCAATTTCAGTGGATGCAAATGCTTACATTTCTGACAGCTTTTTGAAACCCTGAGAGTAAGAGCTGTTGCTCATCCTGGTCAGTACCTTTTGAACTGGTTTGGTGGTGTCTGTGCAGTCCCTAGTGCATAAGTGTCCTTATTACACCATGTTGTCTCAACACATTCCACGCTGGCAGATGGTCCCAGAACGCTACCCTGGGGACTCCCATCATGTCAGCCCTGATCCTCCCCTCCCATTAAGGGTGTTATCTCAGGCTCTCAAGCACCAGGAGCATGGAAAAAGTTCAAGACCTCCAATTGTGAACCATTTGTTGAACAATTGTGGTTCTATCTGTAAAATGGTGGAGTAGTGTGATGTCTTTCATGATGTCATTACCTAGCACTAAGCTCTTTGGTAGGACAAGTACTTTGAGATCCTGTGGTGGGCTCATCCACGGTGGAAATAGGGTGCTTCGGCATCACACAACTTTGTAAAAGGATGTAAGAGAACAAGTGAGCCTCTATTCATTCCCTCCTAGCCCCTCTCTTAATTGCATCCAGAGCATAGACCTGGCTACATTATAAGTCTGGAAACTCAGCATCCCTCTAATTTGGGTAAGTCTCACTGGCAAATGCTCTAAAATCCATCTGCTTCTACAGACATGGTTAAACTGCAACCGAGATAACTCTCACTGCAATTGCTGCCATAACCCAGAACAGAAAATCAAATCAAAGGGAAAGGAGATGGAAAATAGAGGAGCAGGGAACTGCAGGAAACAGAAGCAAATTTGCCTTGAGAACAAGGCCTTCAGTATCTGTTAGTAGGATTTAAGTGGTACTTAGGGCTTTTACAAGACCTGTGCATCAGAGAGAATTTAATGAGAGACAGAGAGTAGCTGCTTTGTGCTAAATCAGCCATGATGGATGCACCAACCCTGGGCAAGATTCCTCAAGCCAGGACCTCGAGTAAACCCTCCAAAAAGCTTTGCCTTCTTTACAAAAGACTGAGATAGATTATAAGCTTTAAATTCAATATACCACATCTGTATGGAGAGTGGCGAGAAAAGAACAGCAGCTCCACCTAAGTAATGCCTCTTTCCTCAAGAAACCTGGGCTATCTACAGTTAGTCCTCCACGTACCACCAGTCAGGTTGTGGTGGGATGGAGGTACCCCACTCATCGCAGCATTTCTGCACAAAACTATAGCCTTTCCATTTCTCCTTCTATGGGAAGTCCTTAGCACACATTTGGCGCAGTTTACAGGATGATGATGACAATGTGTTTCTCCTAAATAAAATCCATTTTTAAAGAGTACATGTGCAATTACTTTGGGTTTTGGCCTGTATTCAGGAAAGAATTTCCCCTCGGGTCAGATTTGGCAGGGACTGGTAAGGTTTTCTTGCTTTTCTCTGTAGGGTGGGCCATGGTCCACTTCCTAAGATCATCTGGACATTTTCACCTAACAATTTCCCTGCTACTGCTGGGACCTGGGACACTGGCAATGCCCTTGATCTCTCCTGCATGTTCAAGTTTTTGTGGCTTTTGGTCTTTTGTACTAACGGTCTTAAATTTGTTATAGGGTGTTGGGAAGTGTTTTATGGCCTGCAGCGTATGTGGTGGATGTTCTGGGGACTTCTCTGGATTAAGCAGCTATTACATGGTCACCTGTAATTGTGAGCGCCTGTACACGATGAGGCAGGTGGTCCCCTCCCTTATCTTCCAGTAGCAGGGCTCTGACATCCAACTACAAGGCAATTACACCCCCAGTGTAGTCACACGTGATATCTCCCCTTGCTCTCATTTGAAGTGTGATGCATATAAACCAAGGTGATAGGGGATATTAGGATAATAAACAAGGTGGAAGTCCCAGGACTGGGAAATTATGAACCTCGGGTTCTGCTCCTGTCTTGCTACTAACCAGCTGCATGGGATCCTTCCCTTATTCACACTCTCTCAATTAGACAGACCATTTTGGTTGCCCCAGGCTCCCCCTAAAGTCAAAAGAAAGGTGTTTTATCTAGTCCCCATACCTCCCTGCAACAGCAGGGATGATTTCCGCCTACCCATCTGCTCATAACAAAGAAAAACTCAACAAAAAGCTTAAATGAAGTATCTACATTTTAGTTCTCATAGCCCTAATGAATACATGTGAAGAGCTTAGCACTCTAAGTCTGAACTAAGCTGAGCCTCCTACAGAACAGGTAACCAGGTCAAATTCATCCATATTAAATACAAGACCTTTGAAACCAAACAAGGCATGAAGCTGTACAGCACAATGGCTCCCACTCTGTGACACAGGAGTATGTGTTTGGCATAGGTTTCATCCCTTGTTACGTTATTAAGTTCTCCATGCAGACAGAGAAGGACAGATGCTGCTGTTGCCTTGCTGGTTATTTCCAAGAGTGGAAGCTAACAGAAAAAAAGAGACATCCTGCATAGTAACTCAGTCCTCAATTGCTGAATTTCAGCCTGGGCAAACAAGATGCCTGTGGATGAAGAATACTTTATGGATGAGGCATCATCGCAAAGCACAGACCAGCTTGATCTGAGTTCTTCTGCTATTTGCATCTCTTCCACCTCTCAAGAACAGCAATGATTTTGTTTCAAGCACACCATGCTCCTTTATATCCCTTTATCCCTACGCTTTCCTGCCTAGAGAGGACACTAGATGATCTTAAACTCCTTTCCAACCCTAACCATTCTATGACTCTATAACACAGAGAACTTCAAGATCACCTCTAGTAACACAAAACACCCGATGGACAGAATTGCTGGTGCAAAGCCATAGGTCTCACTCAAGATCAAAGGGTTCTGTGTGCTCAAGTCCCTGGCCATGTCCTGAGCTCCATTTCTACAAACACATTCTGCACAGCTGGGAAATCTTGTCCAGAACTGGCAACAGAAACACCCCCTCCTGCTACCAGATCCAATGTGCAGCACAGATATATTCCTCCTAATCCTTCAAAGAGGAAAAACAAGCAAGCACACAAATGCCAAAACATTAACTACTCCCCAAATTACTCAGACTACTGCTAATCAGTATAAATTTACAGCAGCTGCACTACTGGAAGTGAGCTCAGGCTTTAGTAATTACCAGGGAACATAATTTTCTACAGTTCTTCTAAACTTATAGAAATCTACAGGAACGTTTCAGTATACTAGCTAACTTCATCAGCATTTCTAAGCCTTCTTTATTCTGCTCGTCCTGGGGTAACCATGAAGCTCACAGGCATGAAATCCACAAATGCATTCCCTCTCAAAGACTCCTGTACACAGCAAGTTCAACGATGTGTGTCCAAAGAACCACATAAGGGAGAGGGTGTGGAGCTCTCTAGACTGGTTTGTTGCACCTCGTTCATCAGCTCTTACTGATCAGCACAGATCAATGTTGAGGGCTTTGGAGGTGTTCATCATGTTTGGATTTCATTTCTCAGTTTCCTGGTGGAGTTACTGAGCAGTGATTTTCTGTGTATTGTGAAGGGCTTGGTCTCAGCAGAATACGATGCAATGCAGTTTTCTGGCAGGACAAGCTCTAGGTCTGCTTGTCACTTTTCCTTAGAAAGGTGATCTGGGTAACACCAACCTTGAGTACCAGCTTGAGTTTGCATCATCTGTTAGGTTCTGCTATCACCTACCTGCATCAACATCTATGAATCTCTGCAACAGCTTCTGCAGTAAGTAAAATATAGCCATCTATCTAATACAGCATTGACTAGCAGAGCATTTTGCTATGCTGGGTCACCAGCTATGCCGATCAAGCAGACTTTCCTGCCTGAGTAATTCTCACACATACAGATCCCACTTCCTGCTCCAGATCTGGAGATAAGATCATAAATAGCCTGTGTGTGCTTAAAGAATGGATACTACAGTAACAGCAGGTAGGCAGACAGGTAGACAGACAGACATGATGATAAGCCATACATCTGGCATGTAAGTATCATGGCAGTGGAATTACCATTCCCCAGCCAAGTTTCACGCTTTGGGGAGTTGTTTTGACATGCTGTCAATGCCGCACCAGAATAACCTGATTTATTTCCCTCCTTCTCTTTGAAAAGGCCTATTTGGTGCCATTTATTTTGCACTCACTTACTTGCCATCCTATCAGGAGGCGGGAGGTCAGCAGGGTCACTCCTAAGAGAGTATCACATTCTGTGCAGAATAGAGAAAACGCTCTAAGTTTGCGGGAAGGGAAGAATTCATGCAGGGGCCTCCTTTCAGCCTCTGCTCTCCCACAGTGGGCTCGTATACCTCTTCCCTTCCCACATCCTTGCTCTTCCTTCCAAATGGAAAAGCCAGTACCACTGTTGCTGTTATCCCACCAGCAGCAATCCATCCCCCCAAAGAACCCGCTTCAGTTTTGCTTCATTTGCGCCTCGCCAAGCCTTGACTGGGAATTCTCAGTACTCCCATCTCAATCCGTCCTCCCTGTATCGCATAATAAAATCCTTCAGGTTTTTTTCTGTCTTTGCATATAAAATAGATGTCGAGTCCCAAGCGGCCATAAGAGGAACTGAAGGCACAGAAGTAGACAGGAGAGGCACACCGCTTGTTTCAACAAGGATCAATACAACAGAATAAGGTGGGTTTAGGCAGAAAGTACATGGCAAAACCCATATTGGCAAATACACACTTGTAAACACAGTTCTCATGCCTGGTGTCCAATACACATTTCAGGTCTCACGTTGGCTTTGCTCTGAGATAACAAAGCTCACATCCCACCAGGCCCACCTCAGCTACCCCAGACAGCTGCCTCAATTGATTATGACAACAGATCTGCTGTTGAGACACTTTGAACCCACAAACCACTGCAGCAAAAGCAGACTTGATCAAAATGCAGTAAGTTCACAGGCAGCACAAGCGAAAAACCATGAGTGGGTAAGGTGACCTTTTCCTTCTTCTGGAATGTGACATGGCTGGGCAAGGCTGGGCAAGAGAAATAGCGTCAGAGCCTGATGGATCCATATGTAGTAGAAGGAGTAGCCCAGGGAAGCAGAGAGCACAGCCAACTGTCCAAGCCACTTGACTTCAGCAGCAGAGGCTCAGACCTGCTTGGTAGCAAGGCAGGATGTCCCTCCTGCTGAATGCAGCGTGTTTTATCACTGCCTGCTGCACACAACTCTCCTTTTGCACCCTTTGCTCGACAGTTACATCAGTCAGGAATGTTGCCTACACATCCTACAAGCACAATCAAAGCTCTAAAAGAACAATTTTAACCCGAAACTCTTCAGTTGGCGCCTTTGCTTTGTTTAGTTCATTAGTTGGGGAACATCTAAGCTTAGTACTAGGGGAGTGACTGGCCTGGGCATTAGATCATGGAATAACACAAGGCCTGTGTACAGCTAAGAGCCAACACTTGACACCTGCCTTCCTTCTTCCATCTTTACAGCCTGGAACTTCTTCTGCTCCAGCCTGCAGGCCTCCATTCAGTTCATCACCCTCACACTTGATAGCTACTGCCTGTCCTGATGTTTCCAAACACATGAACCCACTCCCCTGGTCTTCTGTACATAAAGGAACGAGCATTACACTCATCATATCGTGTGTGTCTCAGAAATCAGTAGAGCACTGGGAGAATTATATATGGTTGAGATAAGTATGGAGGCAAAGCATAGGCATCTATGTAAAGGTCTCCTTCCCCCCAGGCTGAGCCAGCAGCAAAGGAGGCAACCTTGATGTCTCAAAAATATCATTAAAACAAGGAAAAGCAGTCAACAGTGAAAAATAGAAAGCAAATACTATTAGGAACAATAATAGCACCCCAGAAGTAGCAATCGAGGAACCCAGGATCATGTTCTAAGGTAACATAAAAATAGCCATGAAGTCCAAGGGAGATATTTCTAGCATGCACACTGCAGAATTCCCTCTGGAAACGCAGACTGGTTTGCTTCATTTCCTCTTCAGCATTTGCTGAAATATCAAACAGCACAAAAGACCCCTATTTGCACTGAGAATACAACTGTTGAGTGCATAAGCTCTCTCCATGTCGCATTAGGCACATTTCCATTCAGCCACTAGCCTCTTTCGACTCCCATTCCTACTTTGAAAAGGAGAGAAATCTGAACTGAGGAGCTGGTTTTGACAGTCCTTTATTTGCAAATCTGCTTGTCTTTCAAAGGCATTTCAGCTAGGAAACTTCACCAAATGGGAAAACAAAGCTCTCACCAATTCCTGCATCTGTCTAAAGTGAGGACATCCCCAGAGGAAGAACTGAGCTTGTCAAGGAGGCTCTCTCCTCCTGTTCCCCACTGACGTGCCCTCTTTTCCCTTTCCCACTATTCATCCTGAGCTCTTCCACATCCTTATTATTTAAAAGCCAGCTGCTTTTCCAGTCTCTACTACCCAGACCTGTCTCCTCTTCCACTCACAGAGAATTTCTCCCAGAGCTCCATAAGGACCATTTCCTATCCCATGTGTTCCTCTTAAATTAATGTAGTAGCTAGAAACAAAACAAAAGGGGGAGGAAGAATGGCAGATGGGCTTATAGAGGAGCTTTCAGGCCGTAAACTGAGAGCAAAGACTGAAAACCAATGCTGTAAAACCAAGAAAGGCTGAGGGAGAAGTGGGCAGCCTTTCTCACCAATTCACAGACCAAGGAGCAGGAGGGGATGATGGTTACATCATGGTAAGCATAGGCTGGTTAAGACCCCCCCAACCAGGCTCTTGAAGAAAACACTTGAATAAATGCTTCAGTACCCTTCTTAATTACTCTTTTTATTACTGTGCATTGGTTACCCCAAATGGGGTTGCAAAGGGATTACTAAATAACACTTTCCTTTGTTAACCTTTCTGTCTCCTTTTTGCTGCTCTGCCAAGATCTGAGACCCTCCAAAACAAACAGAAAATATATGAATAAATAAAGCCTTTGTCAGCTCCACAAGGTGTTGAAACAAGAGCTGTGCAAAAAAGCTCATTCCTGTTAGCTTGATGGATACAAGAGAACATCCCCAGAATTCCCATTACAGGATCTTTAATGGTGATCTTGTGGGGCTGAGTTGCATGATCTTTCTATGTGTGATGCTGTAGGGTTTTCTGCAGTTCAGGGGCTATGCCTTGCTTCTTGCAGTAGTAGAGGGCTGATAAAACCCTCAAAGGGACTGAGTGCACTGTTGCTAGCAGTGCTCAAACTATTTACCTTTGACCATTTGGGATCCACAGAAGATATCCTAGTGGTCTGAGCAGAGTTGCCTGGCTTGCTTCCTTGTTTTAAGCCTTCCTGTCATATGCTGAGCTGTATAATCTAGGCAGCTAAAGCAGCATAGCCTGTGTTCCAAACATCTTTCTTTGACAACAAGTACTGCCACAGGGACAACATGGCCTCAGTCACAGAAGGAGGTGGTGTTCAAGGTCACTCAAGGCTGAGAAGTTGTCTTGAAGACAACCTTCTCCATTAAATAGTGGGTCTGTGGAGAAGCAGTGACAAGAAGAATGGTCAAAAGGGCGAGAGTATGAGCATGGACCAGCTCCTAGGTCATGCAATAAGAGAAGAGACTGCTGGATATTTGCCCATCCTCTTACAAGATGACAACAGCTCCTGAGAGCACAGAAGTGTGCTGGGTGCATGGTGTGTTTCAGCCCTCATGAGAAGACACCAGATCTCCACATGACCTCAGGGTAAGCTGGAAAGGCTCCTGCCATGAGGCCTCACCCTCCTGGTAGCATCTCAACCTTCTTTACCCACCTCAATCTCCCATGCATTGTTGGGGCTGTGAGCCCCTGCTGCAGGGTGTACTGCTGGAGAAGTACCAAGACCACCTTGTCCAGGGCTTTTCTCCTCCTCTTCACTTTGTATGTACATCACAGCACTCTTTCTTGCCAGTTTGCTCTTCCCTGCTGGGAGGGAAAGGGGAATAAGGGAGTTTCAGTGCCCAAACCCGAAGGCTCTTCTGAGAGCTTTCTCCTGCCACAGAAAGTCCCTTCATCATTGCTAAGATTAACATAAAAGCAGCTGAGGTTAATATCAGAGAAGACAAGCTATAAACTGAGAATTACACTTTAGCCTAAATAAATCATCGCCTTCGAGGATGGGTGGGAAGCCGTGGGACCCCCCGGGGGCTGGGAGCCAAGGGATGCGTCGTGCAGGGGACTGAGTACTGAGGCGTCATCCAGCTTGTTGGGATCAATCTCCCTGGTGCTACCTAGGGGGAATCTGCCCTGCTTTTGAGGGACTCCTAGAGGGACCCCCCCTACCCTAAGCTGCTTCCTCTCTCCCTGCGGGAAATGCTCCTCTAATGATTCCCCTGCCTCCCTGCTCTGCAGTTTGTCAGGCCGGCTGACTTCAAGTCCTCCTGCATCTGTTTTGCCTGGAGAGCCGCGCTCGCCTACGTTTTAATAAACCCTATAATTTACACATTTCCCTCATACCCTGTAATTTCACCACCCCAAGAAGCGGCAAAGGGAGAAAGCACAGAGCTGGGAGCCGCTCACTGGAAGCGCTGCCAGAGAATCAAGCAATAAGTAGAAGGCTTAAATCTGCAGCAGTAAAATAATCCAGGGGAGGGAGCCAACAATGACTGAAAAATAAACATCTCCCCCTTGCTAAAAGCCTGCAGCCAGCCCTGCTCCTCGCAGGCCAGCACTGCCAAGAGACCGGGTGCACTGGGAAACGCGCCTGGGGACTCCAGGAAAAGAAACAATAAATTGATGTGGGTTATATGGACCCCTTTTATAAGGCAACTGTTAGCGGTAACTAAGTTTAAATTTATACATTCAATAAAGTCTCTTCCCTCCTCTTCCCCCTCCCCTTCACCCCCTTCCAAGTGCCAGAACCACTCAAGGAAGCCGCCACACGCTTCCCATTTGAAAATGTGTTATTTGACCATTTTTATTCTCTGCTTTTGTTCTCGGGGCTGCAGCCCCTCCAAAGGCGAGGGGGGGCATTTCTGCGCCAAGATCAAAGCTGCTCTGTGTATACACACACTCGTGCAAATTATGTATTTGTGATCAAGTAACACAGCATCAGGAAGAGCTAGGCGGGCATGTGGGAGAGTGAGATATTTACACAGGCCTGGCCAGAGGCAGAGGCATTATTTTAAGTGTTTTTTCGCTGGTGCCAAGTCATCTGTTCACATGTACGTGTGCACGCGTAAAGATGATGGAGAGACCAGCTTGCCAGAGCCAGGAAATTCAGCATGAGCCCTCCCCTGCAATTCCCCAATATATCCCATCTGGACTTCTGACACACACCAAACCTGTGTGTCCCCCCCACTTGGCTTGTGTCTTGGTGAAGGTGCAGTTCAGGGTCCCTGTGACAGCAAGTCACAACTGTACGTGAGCAGGGACTGCAACACTCGTCTGCTTCTCTCCCTTCCTCAGTGAGGCTTTATAGCTCACATAAAGGAGTATATATGTTTCCCCTATAAAGACATGGCTTAGCCAAAGGATATCGGGTTCTTCAGCATCAGAGGGGATTCAAAGTAAATAACTAAATAAGCAAAAAAGAGAAATCTGCGCTCGGATGTGGACTCCCCAGATGAGAAACAAAAATGCTGTTGCTCGAGTTTTGGGGCAAAAAGGGTAAAAAGCAGAGGGAAAAGGGTGGGATAACTAAAGCTGAGGGATTTTCTGGGATCCCAAGCCCTCCGGCAGCACCACTGCCTGTCCTTTGGGTGCAGCGAGGACACCTCACCCCGAGACATTCCAGGGAAGCCAAGCATCGGGAAGAGGAGCAAGAGAAAAGCCAAGTCTGGCAGCGCGTTTACGATGTAAAAATCACGATAAAACTTACACTGAAATTATTTCAACCCCAAGCCAGGGCGGGGAGGGAAGGGGGAGGCTCGAATTGACTTGAAATGTCCTTTCCAGGCGGGTGAGTGCCAGAGAAGACGGCGGGAGGCTGGGTGCGTGGTGAAGGTCCCCCGGGGAACTTTAAAGCAGAAAGTCTCTCCTCTGCGCCAGCACAAAGCCTGGGAGGCGCAGACTCGGTGGAGCAGCTCCGAAATAGGGCTCAAAAGCACAGCGCCCCGGAGCACAGGGAAACGGGGAGACCCCCCCTCCTCTAAATCCCACTGTGGGGAGAAGGGGACCCCGACCGGCAGCGTTCCCGCCTGTGGCAAGGCCACACGGTCCCCAGCGTTGCGGAGCATCCCCGGGCACACCGCATCCCCAGCCCAGCCGGCTGCGAGGCTTCTCCTCCCCCCCACCGCTTCCCCCCTTCTCCTTCCACTCAATCTGCATTATTATTAGCAGTATTTTATCCTAGGAAAAACAAACGTCTCCCTCCCTTCCCACCACACACCGGGGGGGTAAAGGGTGGCAGGCCCAGATAACAAAGCAGCTGGTGTGGAACGAAGTTGTAAGGAAATAATTGATATGTAATAAGGCTGAGTGAATCTATCCCAAAGAAAATATTGCGTAAGCGGTTATGATTAAACGTGCCCGGGCGAAAGGCGCTCTCATAAAGGAGTAATGGACCTAAGGAAACAAATGATCATTGGGAATGTTAAACACAGAGGGGCATTTCATCACACAAACATAAATTCAGCTTGAAAGAGACTTGGGGGGGGGGGAGAAGAAAAAAGCCCCCCTTTCCCCTCTGCCCCACTTTACCCTCCGGCCGCCGTTTGAAGGCGCTGGCAGCGCGGTGGGGACCGCGGGAGACCCCGCCGATAAAGGAGGGCCCTATCCTGCCCCATCGCTTTAGACACGGAGCAGATCCGAGCCTCCATCCATCCCTATACACACCTCCCCGGAGCGTGTGGCCGTCTGCGGTCTCCCTTCCTTTTCTCTCCACCCCAGAGCGCCGAGCCGCGGAGCAGGGCCGGATCCTTCCTCCCGCCTCCTGCGAGAAGACGCAGCACCGTCCTCCACCCCCCGCTGCTCGATATTCCCCGCTCTAAGAGGGGATTTCACCCTTCCACAAAGGGATATCCCCGAGCGGGCAGCGCATCCCGTAACCAAATGCCGGGACTTTCCCAAATCTTATTAAACAAGCGACCAATAAACCTAACCAAACAAAAATAACGCCACGATATTACCCCAGATAAATGAAGCGGGGGGAGGAGAGAGAAGGAAATAACTCCTCAGAGCCTCGCTTCCTTTTCAACATCGCCCTTCTCTCCCGGGTAAATCCCATTCCCAAAGCCAGGGAGCGCGTTAGCACGGTGGGAAAGTTGCACAGCGTACTGCGGAGCCAAAACCTCCGCCGCTTGACTTGTTCGGAGCTGGCGGCTTTACAAGGCAGCAACGTGCTCTTGGCTGAAACTCTCCCCACCAGGCACAGGAATCCGGGCTCGGGAATTCGTTAGGAGGGAAATAATTTGCCGCCCCGGCTAATTTGGAGCGATTTTGGCTTAGGGGAACCGGCCCAAGCAAAGCCGGGACCAGGTCCGCTCCCCCCTGGCTGCAAACCAGGCGGCGTGCCGGCTTGTTAGTAAGCATTTTAACCAATTTAAATCACGGCTTCTATTCCTCTCCTCCCCCCCACCCTTCTAAAACCAGCTGAGGTGAGGGTTTGCACCCACTGAGGACTGCAGGACCGGCCCTGCTATTGCCCCAAACCCGGGCTGTTTGTGGGGCTGCAGGACTTTCTTTTCGTTTGAATTAAATCGGTGTGTGTGTGTGTGTAGAGAGAAGGAGAGAGGAGGGAGATATTTGTGTAACAACTTGAAATAATTTACCCCAGAAAAAGGAAATCTGGGCAAGAGTTTATCAGGCAGTTCCCTTTGCCAGCATGTTTAAAATGTATAAGTAATTTTAAAGTGTGTCTTCACTTAATATATTTTCCTCTTTCTCCTTCAGATGACAAGGAAGACCAGTGATTGCAAGATGTCTACAGATAGCGCCCTTTAAGAGTTTCCACATTGTACAGTTAAGGGGGGGGAAAATGTGTTTGCGGTTCCTACGTCCCTGCCGACAACTTTCTTATAGTCTCGGCTTACGGCTCCCATTGCTCGGGCTGTAGCCGACTGCTCTGGGGTTACACCGAGCTCCCCAGGCAAT
>JAOEHY010014586.1:0-11352 GCA_025447955.1 Psilopsiagon aurifrons
CTCTTCTCCAGGCTGAACAGCCCCAGCTTTCTCATCCTATCTTCATATGGGAGGTGCTCCAGTCCCATGATCATCCTTGTGGCCCTCCTTTGGACTTTTTCCAGCAGTTGCATGTCCTTTTTATGTTGAGGACACCAGAACTGCACACAATAGCATTAAGGCAGATTAGTTTACAAAAGCAGTAAGAGACTTAAAGTGATACACAGCCTGTGCTGATTAAAAATCATATCTATTTCAAGTGCACTCCTGAGGGAATTGAGTAGGTGCTACAACAAATTATTATCTAATATAATTAAACGCAAACCCCAGTAATAGCAAAATAGCATTAAGGGACAGGTTTTCATTGCTGTTGCAGGGGCAGATTGCAAGCAAAGGTCCCATTAGAGGTAATGGGAACTGAAGTTATAATCCACTATGCAGTGTCAAAACTAATGTCCCTGTGGTTTTGGCTTAAACTGACAGAGTTAGGGCAGCAAACTGATTTATAATTCTCCCCATCATGTGCAGACAGCAGTCCTCACAGTGCCCCTCTTCCCTTTCTCCCTCCGAAACATATTTTTAAGAAATCCACATTTGTGCAGGAGGGAAACAGGATCAGGTATGCTATGTATAACTGCATTTCCTCTGCTTTTGTTGCTTTAAATCAAGCCTTTGCGCTTTTTTAGTATGATTAATGGTTAGAGCAAAGGGCTACCACTGAGGGCTCTGATGCTTTTCACTTTGTAACCATGGGTAAATCACCTTTGGACTGCTGTAGCCAGGCTGTTAGCAAGGGAAGAAAGCTGCTCTCCCTGTCTAAAATTGCCCTTCAGCTCTTACAAGAATAAATTGCACCAGCTTGTGGCCAGTGCAAATCACTGGGATGGCTGGTAGCAGTATTTCTTAAATGAAATACACCCTGGGAGGGTATTTCATACCCCCCAGGCTCTGGTCACCGGCTGATAACAGGTTTTACTCGGTCACTTAAGCTATTTCAGAGGATGGTTACCTTTAAACAGCCTTGATGCCCACATACAAATGCTGCAGCTGAGTTCCAATCTGAACCTGTGGGCTTGGGCTATCTCCCACCTTTCAATTAGACGATGATTCTGAAGTGCTGGAATAAAACCAATGCAAGTATGGAATCTGTACAAATGTGTGTAGGGGTTTTATTCATTTTCATAACCTGTAAGTGTTTGGGATAACATGTTTACATTACTGCTGGAAAAGAACCTTACATGTGCTAAGAGTGGAGATGGGCTTTCACAGCAAAAATGTGGTTGATGGGATGGACTACACTCTCTATAAGCCTGTGAATGACACCAAAGTGAGGGGAGTTGGTGGGCAGGGCTACCCTTCAGAGTGAACTCAACAAGCTGGAAGTAAGACCATCAAAAAGTTCATAAAGTCCCCAAAAGACAGATGCAAAGTCCTGAATGTGGAAAGGACCAACCCTGTGAATCTGTATTGACTAGCTGGGCAACAGCCCTGCAGAAAATAACCTTGGAGTCTTGATGGATGGGTCAGTGAACCCTGGCATTAATTTCTGTGTCATTCTGCCTTCCAACAAACTCACAGCAAAGCCATCTTAGACACCTCATGCATTATTTGCCCTTCACCATCCAAATGTGGCAGGGAATTAATCCCATTTTATGTCAAGGAAAACATATAGACATCTGCAAACTTGAGTCTGGTTCACTGGCACCAACCACCCAGTGAATCAGTGGTAAAAGCAGAATTAAAATGCAAGAATTACTGACTCCCAGTTCCACCAATTATCCATTCAACTATAAGGATTTTACCTGAAAACCTCATCTTGCCTTGGCCCACTTTCATGATGTGTTTTAACAGCACTGAGCACAACAGCTTTCTGGCCTACGACTGATAATTCTTGGCATTACTGTAATGCAGATTATGATAATTATTAATAATGTGCTAGGGTATGAATAAATTGTGTGGAATATACAAAATTATACTGGTGCAGAGCAGTGAGCTGTTAAGACAACATTCAAAAATAACTCATGAAAGAGTATGTGTAATAAGTAATAATTGTCACACAAGTGATAACCAGCAGGACAAGTTTTTTTGGATTGGCTTTTTCAGGTATGTTTGTACAGTACTTGGCACTATCCATAATCAGGCCTGCTACATACTATTATGGTAAATAAATTTAAAAAAATAATAAAGAAAGAAGACAATAATGCAAACTTTGAGACACACAGAGAGCTTGTCTACAATACAGAGAAAGAGAAAAGCTGTGGAAAAATAGTGGAAAATGTTAATTCAGTAGGGGAGAAGTTTTGCTACACCTATACTTCTTCCTCCTTTCTGGCCATAATATTGAAAATTTTAATAACTGAGTAATCAGAAAGAAAATCCCTGAATCAATATTCAATACAACCTTGGTTTTCAATGCAAGGCATTTCTGGATTTGGCACACTGTTCAAAGCACTTTTATAGTCCCCTATCACAAACTAACTGCAAACGTGAGTATGAATACGACTAAGACAATAAAAGGTTTTGAAGGTATTGCCTTGGCTTCAGCCATTCTGTCATTTCTAACATTTCACAGACTAACCTTCTTGTCCAGCAGGTTCAAACTCAAAAACCAGACACATGGAACCTGGCTCATTTCCAGAGAGAATACTAGGAATACACCAAACCTGTTAAACTCCTGTACTGAAAGGGTCAAGTACAAAGTAATGTTTTACTTGAGGTTTGAACCCTCCTGGAAAGAATGGTTTTCAGATTAACTGAAAAACCCCGCAGTTTCATGCGTACTAAGTCAGAGGCAAAGTCTATAAATATCACCCTCAAAAGATGAGAGAATTCACTGATCTTTTCCAAGACACCTGGGGCAATTATTCCACTTTCTGCATTGCTTCTGCCGCTGCCTGTTAATTGTTTGATTGTTCTCTGCTGTTGCCTTTTGAAACACCTGTTATTACATTCTATTTTTAGTATTATAACACACAAATATGAATTACAAATGAGGTAGCACAAAGAGTTTAGTTTAACATTTCTAAAGTGTTATTCACCATAGTATCAGTGAAAACATTAGATTACAAAACTGAAATTCTTCCTAGAAAACCATTAATCCCCTGGGTCATTTATACACAGGATATTTATCTTACATCCTTTAGGGTATGCAAACAATATGGGCTCCAATTTCCATATTCAAATGCAGCTTTTAATAAGTAGGAGAGCAGTATATGCTCAGAAAAACTATTAATCACTTGTGTCTTTGAAATGAAGCGCACTTTCATAGCAATGACTTCGAACAGCTAATATCATGGAAACATGATAATAATTGGCTTAAATAACTAATTTTGGCACCAAAATTGTTTCATCTTTAAATTCAACAGATACTTGCTTCAGAAATAATAATTTAATATCTTTATTTAAAAGAAACAACCCATATAAATTGCATATCATTGGTATTGCAACAGGCCACTCAATTTATGTTTCAACAAATATCTATTTCTTTTTTTTTTTTTTTTAAGAATTCACTTGGTTTTAGATAGATCTAGAGTCGAGAGGGTGATAGTAATTCTGTGCTCTGGAACCTTAGTAACACATAATATTAAATGCCTTGAAATGTTTGCACATCTGAGAGGAAATAAAGCAGCATCTTTAAATACAAGTTAAAAATTTATTTGATTCTTCTACATTATATTCTTGAACATGGTATTATAGTTAGCAATAACAACACTGTGGTCCTACTCTGACATCAAAGTTAAGGTGTGCTGGGCTCTGCACAAACAGACAGACCACAAGAACTGCCAATCTGAACAGACAAATTAGCAAATGGAGAAGGAAATGTCTTCTATGACATTAACAAAGCCTCAAGCAGACTTGAGCCTGTTAAAGACGACCAGGCACCATTGCACATTAGATTTTTACCACCAGAATGCAATTAAACTGTACGCCAGCACTAGTCCATCAGGCAAATACAAACTACATTGGTAGTTCTATGCCCTAAAATTGCAAGCACTTCCATGCAGTAATTATCTGTTATAGCAGCTACTGTGAGCACTATATGTAAAAATGCACACTTGGTGAACCTCCACCAAGAAGGGATCACACTTATAATTTATTAGCATTTCCACTATCTAGAACAAAAAAATTCTGAGGGTATGTGCTCTTATTCACCCTACATCACTCATGCTTAGTCTAATGAAAATAAACCTGACAGCAGCAACCAACGCATCTCTAACACAGCCCAGAGTCCACCTTCCATATTTTATTATTTTAAAAGCATCAATAAGCAGAGAGAGAACCAAGAACACCAGTAAAACTCACTGTTCTTAGCATCACCAAAGCAAAGAGAGACAAGCAGTCAGACAATAAACCTTAAACACTCAAAAGAGTTCCTTCTAAAACTGAAACTGTCAGCATTGACTGTAAGTGTTTGTTATTGATCTCAGGACCTGCAGTTGTCACAAGGTACTAGAAATTGTAAACTCTTTGTTTTAGAAATCAGGCATTGAGAATTTTGATAGCAAAATAACAGGGGAAGCAATTTATCTCTTAAAAAAATAATCTCAATTTTATAGCTCTCCTTTCATCAGAGCTTCATTTGAAGTTTTCAGTCACTCCTGTATTAAAAGAAGAGTCCTAATCTGGCAAGAAACACTCACAGTGGGAGGTATCTTCTAAATTAATACATAAACTTGAGGCCACCTCTTACAGTGTAAGAGTATAATCTAGAAATAATTTTTGGAAACCCTGATTAAAAAAGACCAGGGAAAACCCCCAGTAAATTCTCACAAGTGGAGAACTTTCAAAAGCCAGTGACGCACTATTCTGACATTACTATTGTATATCATACATGGAAAACTGGAACAGAAAATTAGGTAGGTGTGTAACCTCATGCATTCCAGCACAGCTCACAAACCTTACTGTGCTGAGACAAAGTCAGGGTTTTTAGGACCTTCCTTGGCACCTGAAAGCTCACCAGGGAAAGATAAACTTTGGCAAGGAGACCAGGATCGCACCGCTGGACAGAAACAAAAGCTGCAGGGGTTATGCTCCGTCTTCCACCATGAAACACAGACACTTCCTGTGCAAGGGGTGAATCATACTTTAAAGCAGGCTGGAAAAGGAAAATGTGTCCCCCATCAGGACAACAGACTAGCGGTCCCCTCCTGAAAATGAGCTGGTAAGTAAAGGCATGCATCCCCCTTAAATCCAAGGAGATCTTCACAGAATGCAAATGGAGTGGCCTCAGATGCCAGTGAGTCCATAGAAATGCTGTTTGGGAAGACAGTCAGGCTAAGAAAGGTTGCAGATCTTTCCCAACCCTTGGTCAGAAGTTCAGCCCCCAGTGCTACAGATGGGCCTACTACCGGACGTGCAGGAATTCTGTAACCCTGGAGGTCACAGACCAGGAAAGCACACAAAAGGCATCTGTGGTTCATAGCACAGTGGATATAATACTCATCAGGATGTCAATTGGAGCTCAGTTCTCCGTAGGAGGAAATGAGGTCTGCTTGAAGGAAAGGAGGATCTTCAGTGACAATGGCTGTATTCTGTATTTTGACGTACATGATTTCCATTCAGCTGGAGCAACAGTACGTGCAAAGGATGCAGTAGAATGAAAAGGAGAATATGCAGCAAAGGGCAGGAATTTAGTCTCAGATTTTTTCATCTTTTTCTGCAGATTCACAGAGAAGTGTTTTTCAGAGAGGAAGCAGTAGCTGATGTCATCCTATCCTTTGCTTTTGATTCCTTCAAGTTCCTATTAGGTAAAATTCTGATTTAGTAACTTGATATACTGTGAAATGACTGCAGATTCTAGCTGTAGCCAGGCAAGCAGCCAAGGTAACCTCATGGTGAGAGGGATGGGTCTTGGCTTTGCTCTTGAACATGTAACACATTTTGACAATTGATTTTCAATGAAATATGCTTATGTCTCATCAAACCAGAGCAGTATCAGGTTTCCTCCATACTTTGTGCTGCTGAATTCAATTGCCTCATTTGATCCTAATTACAGTAAAAAACAGACAAATGGCTCTCACATGAATAATACTCAAAAAAAGGTAACTGCTTAAATTGCTTCCAGGAACAACCTGGGAGTTAGCATAAGCCCCATAAACTGACAGCAATGCATATGAAGCAATAAAGAGACAGAAACTTGCACTGGTTATAACTGAAGATTTACAGTCATCTCTAAGCATAGTATTCCCAATCACAACAGAAATAAGGTTGTGCTGTGAGAAAAAAACCAAAAAAATAACTGCAGTAAAACTGGTCCAAGAAGCCCAAAACAGCCCAAGAGTGCATATGAGAAAACGGTCCCTGCTCACCTCTAAATGTTCAGGAGCATCTTACAATAAAGCAGAACAATAAACTTCACATCTGAAACAAAATTACCATATTGCAATGCAATTCCTATCATATCCTACTGCGGTTTTGAAAAATCAAGATTACTTCTTTCTTATCCTGGGCAGCAATTTCTCATCAAGCCTCTGCCTGAAGGAACAGATCAAGGAAACTGACAGGGCCGTCTCGCCATCCACATACCTTCAAAACACAAAGCTCCTACTGCTTCTTCAGCTTTCTTTTAACATTTTCAAACATGCATGTGACTTGCTGTGGACTGGATATTTCCAGAAATGAAAACACAACATTAACTACATAATTTATTTTTTTCTTGGGAAACTTCATTACAACTGCTAAATTCTTTTATAGGAGAAGCAACAAGCTTAAAATACCTTTCCCTGTAGAATATCTAATTGTAACTACAAAAAATAACCAACTTGTTTGCTTTAATCTCCACAATAGTTGTAAATTCTAAGTATTGCATTAATCATATAATCAAGCACCATAAGCAGTTGTGTTTATTTCAACCATTTTGCAATTACCAAATCAATTGTCATAGTCACTTTAACAAAATATTTCTAACAGAAGCTTCGGGTATTTAAGCCTAAAATGACACAGAGAGTCCAGATGAATAATTATGAACCAGGATACATATTTCTTAAATTTTGCAGAAGTATTAAGGCAATAGTTACTGGAATACAGCATCACATGAAGTCCATTTATACTGACAAAAACACATTAAAATATGTATTAGCCATAGAACACAGAACAATGAAGGTCAAAGAAATAATGTTCACTTTGATTCATCTTAATGTGAGTGAAACCTTGAATAATGACACCTTTTGTTTGGAATTTCTTGACTCTTGTTTTGTGTCACGCTTCTAGTATCACTTAGCAAACATCAAATAATTCAAAGGTAAATTTTAGATGTTACATAAGAGATCTGATAAAACATCACAAAAAAAATTTTTAATAACACCATTTATATAAATAATATTACAAGCCTTTTTAAATGAGGCATATTTTTCTGCAATGCTGAAACCAAAAAACATATTGTCTTAAAAATAATAAAAAAGTATCTATACCAGCTGCATATCTACCTTAACTTCATAAATGAAATATAAAATGAAAACAAATATCATATGGTGAATATTTAATATCAATCACTACTAATAAAATATTTTAAACAGCTTTTAAAACTGATTTTATTAGATATTTCATATGAAATGTGGGGTTTATAGCATTTTCCAACAAGTTTTTTCCCCCTAGAAAAAAGCTGTTCTAGAAACGCATTTCTTCTCAAAGAGTCCAAATACATACTGATTCAGAAATTTTACCATGTTTACAGTAAGCGAAAATTTATGCATAAAAAGTCTGACCTAACCCTAATTACTGCCAATAAAAACATTCTCCTTCACTTCAAAAGATCCATTAACAGAACATTTGGACTATCTAAGTTGTTTTTCAATTTTACTTGTTAACAAACAAAGTGTCAAGGGACCACCAATATTTCCTAACTTGTTTGCATAGCTGTCATCACTAGGAATGTTAAAGTTGTTTCTTATCACAGAATGTACTCACAAAACTAAGTGGGAAGAGACCACCAGCGGCAACCTAGTTCAACTGCCTGCTCAGAGCAGGGTGCACAGAGGAACGAGTGTAAGGATCAGATCAAACCTTTCCTCCATCCAATACTTAATACAGAAGATGAAACAAAAGATTTATGTGCACTACCTGTTGTGCAGTACTCTCTGAAAGCAAAAAAAAAAAATTATTATTGCCAATTAGATGCATCCAGCAGAGATTCTGAGCTTTATTTGATTAACATTTTCTCTGTCTTTAAAAACAGCAGTGCTGGTAACAACCATGAACAAATCGGCTATCCATCTTTTGAAGCCCAGACATCCCTTCCCACACTCCACAGCAGTAATGAACATGGGTTGATCTATATTACTTCTATTCAGAAAGGGAAAAACAATATGACACTGGGACAAGGTTGACACAACAGGGATGTTATGACTGAGGAGTCATTATTCTCTTGCCCTAATTCCAGAAACAGATTACTACTTAAGGTCAAATGACTTGGATTTCCACAGTAACTATTGAAAGCAAGAAGTTTCTCCCTGCAGCACTTTCCTACGCGTTCCCAGTAAAGCATGGTAATTCAGTAAATCAATGTTAATGTCATGATCAGCATTTAACCAAATTTCTTATCAGCAATTACCTATACTTCCCTATCAGCAAAAACCTACAGTCAATATTTTTGTGCAATATTCAGCATATATACATATACACACACGCAAGTGGAGCAAGGTCTGGCCAGGTGTGCAGAAATACACCTTCCAACAAATTAATTTGAGTTAATCCAGACAGAGATATTCCACTATTTCCTGGAGCACACATAGTAGCATGATGCAGCAGGACAGCAGCCCTAAGCAGCCTATCTTAAAGGTTAAATAGCTGGCATTTGCAAGCCAGCTAGGAAAATGGAAACCCATTTTGCATTTACGTTAAAGGTGATTTGCCATCCAGGTATTTTTCTTTCTTCTTCACATTTTGCACTGCTAAAGTTGCTGCTTACAGGCTTGGAAGTAAGACTCTCCCCTCTTTTTGTTGCAAAGTTATCAAGGACCTCTTTGTTTTTACATTGTATGGTTCATTAAAAAGGTAGAACTTTCATTTTCTTTATAATGGAAGTTGGGTCCTCAGAAAATGCACATATTCCTGAAACAACCCCATGTGGAATCTGTTGATATCAGATACACATTTCCCTGATTTACACTGAAAGAGAAACAGCTTTTCATAAAAGAAACTAAAAGGACTTGAAGAGTAATACAAAACACAATAAAAGAATTTATTCTAGCTGAGCATTTTTAAAGTATCTATTCTTTTGGAGATGTGTCAGTTTACTAAAATATTTATGTTAAAAGACACTTTAAAAATACATAGAAGATTTCTTTAGGGATTTTATTTCATTTTAACTGATTTTCCAGAAGTGCATGTATTATAGAAAAAAATCCTGCTTCACGAAACATTAATGTCAGGTAGCAGACAAGATCCTCCACTCTAGTACTCCTGTTGCCCCTGGAAAGTATTCACTGGGGAAAACTACTTGGCTAAACTGTTAGACAATCTCTGCCCTCACAGCCACACCATCTTGATCATTATTGAGTGAGCTGTGTGTAAAAGTGATTTGCATTTCAGCGCCATGTATTTTTAAGTGCATGCTGATGCTGCACATGCTCGCCTGGACACACCACCTCCATTTACCTTCAGCAGGTTAAAATTGGAACCTTTCCATTATCCTATTCTCAGTACTCAATAATTCCTGCTTGTGAAGTTTCTTACATGTCTTGTGAACCTTTATCTAAGAAGCAGGCTGAAGTGCTAGGCTATGCTAATAAGGAGAGAGTCCCTAGTGAATCCTTGTCTGGTTTAATCCTTTTTTTCAGATGACTTCTTCTGCAACATATACTAATTAATTAATTTCCACATTTACTTCCCAAACTCTATTCCATTAATGAGTGAACCTCCACTGGGGTTTCTCTCTCTGTCTCTGTGGACTTCCATATTATGTACCCATTCCTTTTCAGCATGGCAAAATTTCTGCCACCCAATACAGCAGCCGGATTTTCAGACACATTACAACTTTCACCTGTTCTGCTACTGACAACAAGACAATGTAAGCTTCACTTTCACCTTTTCAACATCTCATCAGCATTTCATTTCCTGCCCCAAATTTCCACCAGCTTGTTCTTTACAGCAGCAGCTGCCCCCTGTAAGGCTTTGCCATACTGTACACTGAACTCACTCAAATTTCACCTTGCTCAGGCTTCTCTTCAAATTCCACCTTCTCATTCAAAATCTTACTTTGATATTAGTAAAGGTAAAATGTGAAATGTTATTTTACCTCTTTGCAACCCCTACTTAGAATACTTTCTTATTTCAGCTGAAATATAAATTGGGGAATAGGATCTAAAATGGCACTCGAGTAATTTCATGATTGTATCAGAGATGTTTTCTCTAGGCTTTAGGTCAGAGATTTTTTTTCTGCTAGATTATTCATGTCTTGCCTGATCCCTCACTTCTTTGGTAATATTCTTCACCAGCAAAATCAAGCAAGATATTTCTCAAATTGTCTTTCATGCAGTGCATCATTATTATTCCATTATTATTAATTTTTTTATGGAATTAAAGCACATGTGAATGACATTTGTGCATATCGATTCTAGGATACCATAAACTCAATGTATTTCTAGTTGCCTGTGTGCAAAGCCACAGCGCTGCAAAGAGCAGAAGAGAATTTCAGTTAATTGGGAACCAGCTAGAATGAGGCACTTAACAGCTGCACGACCTACACAGGAACCTTAAATCAGAGTTAGGATTATCAATTGTCACTGTTACAATATTCAAGAGAGACATCTGCTGGCAATAAAAGAAAAGAGCACCCATCATGAAATAGATGAAAGCGCTACACATTTAATTATGCAGATATACACTTATCCATGAAAATTAACTATTCAGGGCTAATTAGAAATACCCAATCTGCTGAAAACATACATTTACTTTCACTACACCATTTTCCAGATGCTCTCTGTTTCATTTATGATGCATTTTATCTGTTTATGTTGGATATGATTTGCTACATTACACTGGTCCACAAATGTCAGTGGGAAGGATGCAGCGTAATACAAGAGGCATTTATTTACTAAAAGGATCATACAGCTGTTGTAAAGTTTGAATGCATGCTCTGAGTGCAAGATATTTTATAGTTAGGAGCCCTATAATCTTAAAAAAATCAATGACAGGATGCCAGGAACTAATTAATATGTATCCACAAGTCCATGAGACGCGATGAAATCCATCCGTGGATCCTGAAGGAGCTGGCAAATGAAGTTGCTAAGCCACTGTCCAATATATTTGAAAAATCATGGCAGTCAGGTAAAGTTCCCGAAGACTGGAGAAAGAGAAATATAACTCCCATTTTCAAGAAGGGGAAAATGGATGAGCCGGGGAACTACAGAGCAGTCAGCCTCACCTCTGTGCCTG
>JAOEHY010014587.1:9633-22104 GCA_025447955.1 Psilopsiagon aurifrons
TCTCTTTCTCTGCCTCCTGGAGGAAGCTGAGTTCACCTCATTGCTTCAGTCCCTGGAGGTGGGTTGCAGTGTTGTAGTTCATGGGAGATGTCAGGACAAAGCTTTTAGGTCACTCTGTTCCTTGCCCTTTTCTACTTAACCATGTGTTCAGTCAGCAGCAAGTACACTGCCTTTTCTGCAATTTTGTTTTAGTGCCTGGGAGCTAATCAGATGGAGGAAGATGCACTATGAGTACTTGGGTAAGAAGATTTCCAATACATACAGTTACAAAGCTGAGCTGGAACTAGTCAGGTTCATTTTCAAGTTGAATGTGTTAGCCTTGCATGTCAGTGGTGAGCAGCTGTCTGCCTCTGAGAGACTGTATTTTTCAGAGACTACTAAAAACCTCAAAGTTGAATCCATTCCTAAGCTATTAATTAGCTGGGTCCAAAATACTAGTCTGTCTTAATTAAGCCAATTCCATATGGACCAAAACAGATTAGCTAACTGAATTTCAGTCTAAATGGAAGCATTTAAGACTGGGAGTATGTTATTAATGAGACCCCTTTAATGAAGGTGGTGATTTTCACAAAAGCTAAAGAAAGGGAAAGACCAGTACTACAAATAGAACCCTGCATATTCGCAGTTTTTTAGTGAAATAATGTATTTTTTGCCATAAAAATTTTTTTGACAGTCTTAAAAATATGAGGCACTATCATTTAATGTAAAATGGCATTTTTCATTACCACACTCACTCAACCTCTCTCAAAATCATTTGCTGACAAATGAATGATGTAGATATGAAGGATGTTTTCTGATTGTCTGTATTTCCACTCAGAACTGGAGGCCATGGCATACTACTACCACTAAAAGAAAATTATTGGCGCTTTGATAAAAATCTGTACAAAATATCTATTTTCTCTCCAGCAAAAGTGGGGTAGTGAAATGCCACAGTTTGTAGGGTGCTGAGTCTCCATCTTTCTGTGTATTTTCTATTGAATAATGGAAACTTCATGGATATCTTCACAGTACCCATCTAGGGCAGGAGCATAGCCAAAAGCCATTTCATTTGGTCACAAATCTTCTGTATAGGATTTACAGTTCTGACAGACTGAGGAGGCTGCGTTAACTCACAGTCTGAAATGATTCTTTGTCTGCACATTTTCATTACCACGGATACAATACAGTTGTACTTATGACTTACCAACTTCTTGTTTTCTTAAGTAAAACTGTTCATTTGAGGAAGAGGAAGAAGGAATTGTTCCTGTGAAAGGAATATCCTACGTTTGTCAAAGCTTTGAAAATTCAGCTTCACTTGATTGAAAAAGTAATTAAATCACCCTTGAGATACTGTTAAAATCCAACACATTTGTGCTATAAACCTAATTATTTTAATAAGATACTTCTCCTTTTTAATATGTTGTGATTAGCTGCAAAAAACCCACATGCATTTATAATGCCCACATAGGTTCTAATTTAAGTTGATCTTATAAGCGCAAATTGAAAGCAAGTACAAAAAAATTATTTTAACCAAAAGTTATGGACTTGTTTGAAAAAATTATTCCAAAATTAATCCAGGAAACCACTGAAAAGCAGGTTTTACATTTTCGCTATCTTCAGTTCTTGTAGATTTTAGGAAGAACATGCACTACACTTTGGACTGCCTGACCCAAATGACTTTCATAGTTGTACATCCTGGAGGAAATATTCTGATCCACTGCATTAACTGTTAAAATTCCTCACCTACACTGCAGACAACTCCCCATGACAGTATTGCAATACCATAATTTTGTGTGATGATACTAGTCACATCAAACCTGTAAAGGATGCCTTTTTTAAAATATCTGTATGCCTTACTTATTCTTGAAACTGCAGAAATTCCCTCATTTCCTAAGCAAAGAGAAAAGGAAAAATAATAATAAAAAAGGTAATTCACCAAATTTAGAACAAAAATCTTTATAAAATAAAAGATTTTATGATTCATAGTATAGGAGAAAATCACTGGCTCCTGTAGTAGGAAATATTTTTTAAAAGAATACTGAAAGGAAAAAGCTATGCACTTGAAATTTACAGCCAATATGAATGAAACAGAGAGAGACATTACAGATGCTGCTAAGAGGGGAAAAAGAGAATAAATTAACAATGATGCCTAAAAAGTTTTATCTGAAAAAGGCCATCTTTGTAGAGAAAAACATATTATAACCTGTCTTCCTATTAAAGTGGGAGACAATAAAAAAATTACATAAGTAAGCAACTATCATAATGGCAGGAAGTATTATAGTACATTAAGGTGATAAAATATCCTCCCTTTACTGCTTCTTCAACATGGTTTTGTCTTTTTCATGGTAGATGAAGAAAAAGGCTGACAAGCAGGCAATTTTGTTTCACTGTGTCTTGCTTCTGGCACTCAAATGAATGTGTTCCCAAATAACATAATTCTTTTTTTTCAGAGGACAAACCTATAAAAAGAAGCTGTAAAGGAGAAAAGCAAGGAATTTCATGTTAAAAGAGGATTTCTCTCCACTTTCAGTAAATATTCATTCTTTGTTCATATTCTGTGTATTCCAGCAGCTAATTGTAGTTTTCTAAGAAGTAATTTAGAGATATTTTTATAGAACGCAGAATCATGAGGGGTAGAAGGGACCTCTGGATATCATCTAGTCCAATCCCCTGCCAAGGCAGGGCCACCTAGAGCAGGTTACACGTGAATGCGTTCAGGCAGATTTAGAAATCTCCAGAGAGGGAGACTCCATGACCCTGCACATAAGATTTCTTTTTCTCTTGGAAAACATTGATTACTTTTTTGCTCTCTCCAAGCTCTGTGCTTTATTCACGTTTACTGATCTAGCTCCTATATAGTTTGAGTTTGCAATATACAATATCCAGACCAGGTTTTGTGATTTGTCTTTTTTTTTTTTTTTTAATTACTATTATTTTCCTTTCCCTCTGTTTACTTAAGCCTTCAATCATGTAATTTATTTTTTGGACTGCAAGTGACTGATCTGGGGACCGTGATATATATCTACATAAAACTTATCATGTACCTAGCCAGTGAGATACCTAGTAAGTTGAGTTTCCAAATACAATAAGAAAAAAATTCAAGAAAATTCTCTTTCTGAATAAAAATTGTGTAGGCACCCAGCAGTTATTCAGATTTAAGTTCCCCAGTGCCTGAAGGTCATTTTTTGAAAACAGAAATTGCAATAAATTATGCCACTGACTGCCATTTAGCAACATTTGCAATAACTAACGTCCAACATATTTAGTTGTTCACCCTAATTTTATAGCAACAAATTAAATATTGCTAAGGAATGGAGGCAATCACCAGAAAGCCATCATCTACACTAATGTTCTAAAAAGCTGTGACATAGGTTTGTTCTTGCCTCCCAATTTTTACATGAAAAATTCCGTATGGTGTATAAGCACAGGGTTCTGGTGGCTAAGAGAGCTTAATAAGAATGTAGCAAGTCTTTGACACTGTGATCAAAAACCCAGTCTGGCACTAATTATTTTCACTAGCACAGAAGTAGCCTTTGTGTTTGTGTCCAGCTAATAATTTCCCTGTTATCAATAGATGAATAGATATGATAATTTTTGTGTGATTTTTAAAATTTCTTTTAAATTTTCTTCTAGATTTTGTGTTTTCTTTGCATAGTCTTTTCCACAAGTAATACATAGCCTTCACAAGGGCTACCTATTTGATGTCTGAGTTACAGCTGTTAGTTGTAATGATGCAATAGAGTGCATGGCTTTATTTTTATTCCTTTTCTTTATAAATGTTTACAAATTTCAGGTAAGAATATTCACTGCATGTGTTTAAAGAAAATAGTTTTCACCCATATGGAGTGAATTTTATTTTCTGATGAAAATTCATGAGATGAAATGTCACCTTCAGAAAGCTTGTGAGAAATGACCTGCGGGGGTGAATCTTTCTGTTTGAATTCAAGTTTACATAGTTCCACCAGTGTACCCAGCCCATTTCCAGTGACACAAGAAATGTACGGTGATATGTGTACCTTCCGTGAACCTATTACATGCTGCACCTCTGCACTGGCTTTTTTGCTGCTGGGAACAAGGGCTTGGAGCACACAACAAGCAAAATGCCTGGATACTGTACTTGTCATTTTAAAAACATTTACTTGTAGTTTCTGTATGATGCCTGAGATCATGATTTTCTGTGTTTCTTTTAGAAATCTGGAATCCCCCAGATGCTTCTGTGTGGCAAAGTCTAGAAGTATTTTTCGTTATATTCTAGGGCTGTTAGCTTTTTAATCTAATGGCAAATGTATTGATGAGCTCCATTTCTCATGTTAATGGCAAAAAAACTAGTATCATTGCAGAACAGACATTGCTGTAAAACACAATGGACACACCACTTTGCTCAGACTGACTGTGAATTCTAGATGCAGAAGTCCTTGAATGTGCTAGTCCTTGGACTTCTGTTAGCCTTTGAATTGCATTGTTCTTGACAAATCACAAAAGGGCATGAATGCTGGAACTTTGAATGTTCACTTTTGTTTTTCTACCTCTTCCATGGAGATAAAAGTTCTTCTTTTTGACATAGAAAACAATATTAGGGGCTGTATTTGTTCTCTTTCTCTCTCTTTTATCAAAAAATATATTGATTATCTTATAATGGTATTTCTATTCAGGTTATAGAAGAACAAAGCTTATTCTGTTACTCCAGCTTTCTTAGAACTGCTGTTTGTAGTTTACATTTGCCAGCAACATTTCAGTCAACAAGCTAGCGCTGCTTTTACTCACTTCAAAGGTATGAGATGAGCACGTGTCATTACATCAAGGCTCTATATTCTGCTACATTTTATGTGCAATAGTCACATAGTTCATTGTTTTATTATTAGGTCACATTCAGTTATTCAGAGTTTTCTGACTAAAGAATCCATAATTTGACCAGCTGCTATTGTTAAAACCAGCTTTCTTATAAAGAAAGCAATCTGGAGTGCCTTAACAGCTTCCACATTCTAATTTATTTTTCTTTCTGATGGCAGATGTACAGGTACATTCACGTGCATGCACATACACAACTAAGATGAGCATGGACAAGATAGTCTTGAACAATGAACCATTCCAATATAGATGGGTCTTCTAGATATGCCTTAAAAGAGGCTTTTAATTTGAATATATTTAATTTCAACATATATGGTGGTTTTTTATCACAGACATTTATTTTCCAGTTTTTACAAATGCTGCTTTATCTTGCAGATGAGCACAGTAGAAATAGAATGATTTTTTTTTTTCAGAGTTATTGCAGTCTAAACTGTACACTCAAAACCACATGCACTCATGTAAGGGGGCATTTATGAGAATAGGTACATGTAAGTACTTCTGATTCCACAGGTAAGGAATTTCATCTGTTAATTATTCTGAGAAGCATTCTCAGTCTGCTGCTGAATTGTTCAGAAAAGGCTGTGATTTACCTCATCAAGTATTCAGAAAAGGCAGAAAACAAATCTGTCAATGCTGATTTTAATTGCATTCAGTGATGACAATCTTATTCTATCTGAACCCTGCCAGGTTCCTTCCTTCCCCAAGCAAATCATATGTTTTTATTCAATAAGAAAAAGCTTATTTCTGCATTCTGGTAACAGAAAACATGAAACTTCAGTCTTCTTTAAAAGCATACAGTGGGAAGATTTCTCAACAGAAAAGTCTATCTTTAACATGTTCTGCATATGTGAATTTCAGCTTATATATTCATACATAATTATATGTTGGTTCCTTTTATTTTATTTGAAACCTTTTCCTTAAAGCAAGCATTTGTATTTTTAACTTTAGGTAAAGTTCTAAACATTAATATTTGTGTGCATTTCTTTCAGCCTACCTCATCATTTTCTTGTTTCATGCCCAGGGCTTAGCAGTTGGAGTTTAAAACCAGCCAGCTTTAATGTCTATGACTGACATGTAATTTCTGCTTACTTTAAAGCTTTTTTTTGCTAACTTTGCCTTTTCTAATATTCTTTCCTGTCCATAATCACAAAGCTACATAAGCTCTTTTGTGGCTTAATAAATATTGTCAATTTTTTAAAGTGCAACATGGTGCATTCTTCTTCAAAGATCGTTATTAAGCATATAAAAATAAGCTTGTTAAATTTGTAGATTCATTTTTGTTACTATTATTCCTACTGCTTATATTTAAATGAGGAAATATAATCCGTTAAAGAGGTTGAACTGTCAAAAATTCTGTCATATCTATAATTAAGTATAACCCTCCTAGGTTTAAATAACATTACGGTGATGACACAAGCCAACAAAAGACTCTAAATTTTGAATTAAATGCTCTACTTTCCATTGACATTATTGTTTTGGTTGGAAACTCAAAGCCATGTGAATGCAATTTTAGCTCATAGCTACATTATTATCTCCCATTTTTAAAAGTGAACAAGTAGCATGCCTATAATATATATGCTACATCTTAGCACCTTAGATTAGATGTTCAGTAACATGCATACATCTCAGTTATACAGAATTACTGTTGAGGATAGAACAGTTAAAAGACCCAGCAACATAGCTATGCATTCAACTTGGTTTCTCATTATCTGATCAAGTAAAGTATTCTGAAAGATACAGTGCAGGCGGTTTTTCTTTTCACACTGCTTAAGAAGAAACTTATCATTACAGCTGGAGAGACAGATTTTCCTCATCCAGAGACATTTGTTGTTGAGATATTTTTTTAAGAAAAATGTTTTGCCAAGCACTGTAAAATTTTCTGTGAAATAAAAGACACACATAGCTGAATTATTTATTGCATAGATTTTGCTATCATTCAATTAGAATTGCTCTTTATTTTGCCAACTTATATGAGTTTAAGATTAATGTAAACATGATTCTAATGAATCTGTTAAAATTTTGCCTGCTATGAACCTTATTACCCCACTGAATGGCAGAATACGTATGAGTAGCTATCTGCAGAGACATACACATCCAAAGAAAAAGTACATGGAAGCAGCATCTGTAAGCTTCAGCATCATAACTCAACCCTCCCACACTGCAGTTAACTAATAGTGGATCTTCAGAAGTTAAGCTGCAGCTGTTTAATTTGAGGACTGCCTGTATCCATTCTTCTCTTTCCTACATGATCCATTTGTTCAATGTAAGTTTGTGACGTATTTTTTTCTAATTGCTTGCTATTTCACATTGAGTAAAAATCACTAATATTAGACTATATTGTGACTAATAAAGGGTCATTTAATAGGACTATTTGGAGCAAAATATTTCAAACCAGAAAGTGATGGAGAAGAAATGAGTATTCCAATGGAATGCTGGAAAATAAAATCATTAGAAAACACTCACTCGATATCAATATTTCACCAAAAGCCCATCTTGCCCTTATTAAGTATTTGAATGAGGTTGTTCAGGTCAGGGAAACAATGATGCAAGACCTGCTAACACAGTAAACTGCCTCTCCCAAGTTACACTTTGCATACTGCTCAAGGATTCCCCTTTCTGAATTAACACCTTCCTTAGAACAGAAATGAAAATTCAGCAATTTAAATTTCATTTTTATGTGTAAGTTTAATCAAAATGGACATTGGTTAGTGCATTTCATGTATAGTACCATGCATTATATCTAGTCAATCTGGATATCCTACAAAATTAGTTGTCTGTATTAGGAGCTGCTTTTCTTTTGCAATAGCTGTAAGGCTTATAATGGTGCATATGGAGAACTTATTGCTCATTTGCTAGAATACAACAGAATACAGTGCTATAAGTAGTCACTGCAAGAAGCATTTCCAAGAGCCTCTGTACTTCTCATTGTGTTTAATATATTATATACATGTCAAATTGTAGCAAATTTCAAAGTAAAATAAAAACATTCAGGAGTACAAAAAAAAAAAAAGAAATTTAATTTAATTTAAAGTTAAACTTAAATTCTGAAGTTAAAAACCAGCATAAAATAACATAAAGTATCTTGTTCATAATTTAAAATAGAGCAAATTTTGAAAATCTTTCCCACTTCAGAGCAAACCTTTGTGTTACAAACTGAAAGAGTACATAAAGAGCTGTTTTCCTTACCTTAGTGATTCATCACTACTAAAGCCAGAGAAAATATCACAACTACTGGGTTTTTATCTACCTAGAGAATCTAAGCTGCTTCTATAGCTCTTAATAATTTAATTGGAATTGTAACAGCAACATTAAACCTAGGCATATTGCAAAGATTCATATGAAGGCTCATCTTTAAGCACATACATCATAATAATGACTCTAAGTTGTTTATATACATCGAGATAGGAATATCTCCAGGGTTTTTTTGTACACCATTTTTGCTCAGGTGTAACGACAGCTTTGTTATATGAAGTTCAATACTCTGATTGAGGAACCTTGCTTTCCTGGATCTTCTGAAATTCATCCAGAAGTCACTGTTAAGGGTGTTTATCTGAAGTTCAGTACTCTGAGGAACCTTGCTTTCCTCGATCTTCTGAAATTCATCCAGAAGTCAGTTATCTGGTGCATTTAACTTGACTTTGAAGTAAGGAAAGTTTAAATAATGATCTCTAGAGTCCTGAATAATTTGTCTTGGTAATTTGACATAATGCTCCTTTTTCTGTTAAGGTTACAATTGAAATATGTTGAGACTGGTTTCTGGGTTTAAGTGATTTTCCTGAAGTGGTTCTACGATAACATAGCTATACAATGAACTTATCACAAGTTTGGAAACCATACTGATAAGGAGTATGCAAGTATTTTGAAAAGCCAAGACAGGCTGAAAAACTGAGAAATAAAACCACAGATATAGCAATCTTCGAAAAAGGTCAAGAAAACTGCTTCTGTCAGTTATTAGCCAGTAGCAGAATGGCTGTATTGCTAATCCCATAGCATGACCTACAGCATGAGGCAGAAAAATCAGCGCACATCAAAATGAATAAGAAATATAATAAGCAGCTCTGAATTCACACTATGAAATTATTTAAGGATAAATTAAACATGTTGAACTGAAGATTTTTAATCCAATGCATTCATAAAAATTGGGTAATTATGTTTCAAAAAAGAAAAAATATCCTCTGGTGGCTATTTGATGGGTGAAAACTCCACCTTTTTCTCATTTCCCTGCTAGAAAATTATGCTATATCTGGTCTTAAGTATGCTCTTAAATATCTCCTTTTTTTTTTTTTTTTGAAGAAATAAAGTAAAATACTCAATTTCTTTCATTACATTGCTAATTTAGACATTAAAAAGCTTTTTTCTGCCACTATAATGCAAGGGTTATGTACTACTTACTTACATGATGGGCTGGAATCAATTCATGTTACTGTGACCCAAAAATTAAAACAGCTTTAATATCTGGTATTAGACCTTCTACTGTATGCTCTGCTGAGGTCTTTTCATATCAGAAATTGAACTAAACTCTATTATGGAATCAAAGTGAATAACATCGCAGTTGTTATTTGTTGTCCCCTCAAAACAAGAAGGCATTGTAGTAAGAAAATAATACAGTTTTTTCAAATAAGAGAAGATATAATAAGAATGAAAAAGAGTTCACTGATCTTTTTCTTTAATTTTCATTGGGTTTATGATTTGTGTTAAAGATCAATGGTAAGCCATATGTGACTTAGTTGCATCTCCTGGAATAGTTTGAATGTGCAGGGAAAAAAAGAAACACTTAACAAGCTCAGAATTATGTAATGTTCACTTTGTCTAAAAATCATTTCCATATTTGATCAGACTATAGAGATGATTTTTAAAATGTCTTTTTTTTTTTTTATAGACTGACAGGTTCCTTCACATTAGAATGTGTTCCCTATTAGAGCAAAAAAATCTTGAACTTTCCTCTCATCCAACTGCTTTTCTATAAATTTGACTTATTATTCAGTACTAGCTGCGAAAGCAGTATGAGGGCTCTATTTGAAAGGAATCTGACAACTGATGCAATAGGTTTGCTTTTCTATCTGCATTGCCTGAATAAGTCCACAAAAATTTCAATCTCTTCTCCTTTGCACACTGGCTCTCAAGGTATCAAACCCACACAGCCTACAGATCAGAAAAAAAGCCCTTGCATCTGTTGAGACCATAAGAGTGAAACACATTCGAACAACCAACCAAACTTCCACTGATAGTGTGAGTCTTACAGGTTACTCTAAGTATGGACTTTTTGCTATTAAGTGTTTCTCTTTCTCTCTTTTTCCAAGAAGCCGTCATTTTTTTTATTGGCAAATGTCTGTTAGTTGAACAGACTATATGTGTATAGACAGCTAATACATTCCCAATTCCCTGAAAATTGATCAGAATAATAACGTATATACCTTCTGTTTCAGTTATACCTTAAACAATTTCAATTTGAGCAATTTGTCTTCAAGAATTAATTCTTTACATCCTATTTTATATCCTTCATAGTTTGCCAATGAGTTTCCAAAAGTGCATATTCAATGGGAAGAGGGAAGATGAGAAGTAACAAGTCACACAAATAAGAGAATAGAAGCATAATACTTTTGCCTTCAACAATAATGATTACCAGTTGACAATTTAGGCAATGATAAGACATGAAATGAAACATTTGAAACATAAGAAAAACTCACTGCTAATGAACATGCTCTAGGAAACTGTATGTTTAGGTTCATGTTTGCCCTTTTGTTGATATGCCTCTAAACTGAAATTATGTTAGGGTTTCAGCTTTCAAAACATTGATTTTAATCTTCAGGGAGAAAACTTTTTTTAAAAAGCCCAAAACTTCATTGTGTCTGGAATCCACAAAAAAGCTCCTCCCTTCCCTGCCCCTATGAGAAGCTGTCTACAGTAAAACATTTTGATGGAATATTATCATCTGCTTTCTTCTATAAAACCCAGTGTGCATTCTTTTATTAGGGAAAAAGAACATTGATACCACTCACCTTCAGAACAATAGAAAAGCAATAAACCACAGCTACTCCTTCTCTTTTTAGCTATTTCCAGAAGACCATAATAAGCATAAAAACAGCATTAGTAAGTTTTAATACCCTCTTCTATTTTGTATTCAAATCAAATTTATCATAATAGAGAAATATTTTATTTACCTTTTTTCCCAGCTACTTTCCGTAAAAAAAACATTTTCGAAAATAGACCTCCATGAGTTCTCCAGAATTAGTTTATGAGATGGGGAGCTGGGTAAAAGTGAAGGTTTCTCCCTGTCACTGTATTTTTAATATGCAATTCTCCTCAAACTCTCTGAAGAATGATCTATCAAGTTGAATAGCTGATGCACTTTGAACACTTAACTCCAAAATATAGATGACATTTTTTCATTAGTTTAAAAATTTATACACTACCATATCTGTCACAATAATAATAAAATCTGACAGTGCAGATCATATGGATATTTCACACAGCAGAGGTAACATGTACTTTGGAAGATAAAATGACAATTTGTTCAAGTCATAGATTTTTAAATTTTAGACAAACAAGGTAGCTCTCTATGTATCTCATTCTTTCAAAATAATTTATATGCCAACAATACTATGGCAGGACCCAGACTACCCACATTCTATCTCTGTGGGGCATCTACATTCTGTGGGAATCTGACAGACTGTAGATGCCCAAAAAGGTGATCAAGAAAGCCTGCTCTGCAGTGCTGTTTACCCCAGAGACACTGAAGTGCCTCTAGGTGCTGTTCTGCACAGCCTGTGATTTTCCATGATCTCTAAACATTAGTTTTAGCCTATTTCCAAAATCACCCTCCATCAATCAGTAAAGGGGGGCCCCTTGTTCCTGCATCCTTATCTGGGATGTAAAGCATGGTATGAATACTTAAATGCCTCTTTCACAGTGACAAAGGCAAAGCCCAGCAGTCATGTCCACTTTTATTTAAAAAAAAAAAAACAACAAAACCAAAACCAAAACAACAAAACAAACCATGTTGATGGAAGAGGAGCAGGCTGGTTATCTGTTGAATAGCAACTAATAGTAAAGTCGGGCTGCAGGAGCTGGAAGATCTGTTGTCTCTGACTGAGGGTGCATAACTATAGCTCCTAATTCCAGTTCCTGTGACACATCTTCATCATTGTCATCATTGCCACTGCTGCGTAGTCAGAAAAACCAGAATACTGGAGACAGTGCTAAAAGAAATGAAAGGAACCCTGACTCCATTATCTAGAATTTAAGACACTCGGTTATCACTAAATTCTGACAGGCTGATTAGCTCTACAGCTATACCTTAATACAACATATTTCCTTTCTATCTGAGCTGCGTATAAGCACTTGCATCTATTTGCTGGCTATTTTTTGCTGGCTTGTCTGGACTTATCTATTTTCCAACAGAGTGATGCACTGCACCGTTTAGACACCACTGAACATCACAATTACCTTATTCCAAAATTAATCGAATTCTCCACCCAGCCACATCTTTAAAAGTAAAAATAAAAACTTATGTTCTTACCATTTGCCATGGGTTCAGCAGTAGCAGTCAATTTTTCCCCTTCTTGGGAGCTGGTGCAGTGCTGTGTTTTTGACTTGTGGCCTGAGAACAGCACTGATAACACCAATGTTTTTAGTTATGGCTTA
>JAOEHY010014588.1:0-19546 GCA_025447955.1 Psilopsiagon aurifrons
CACAGTTTAGTGGGAGGTGTCCCTGCCCATGGCAGGGGGTTGGAGCTAGATGATATTAAGGTCTTTTCCAACCCTAACTATTCTATGATTTCACAAATAGCAAACAATATCACTGTACCCCCCCAAAAAAAAAACCAAACCAAAAAAAACAACAATATATAATATAGCAATGTATCAGAGCCTTCCTATAATGAAATGATGGGTCTTTAGTCATCTATAGTTGCATTCTGATAACATCACTAAATTTACTTTACTTTTGATACTCTGCTACAAAAGAGAACCTCTGCTATAAAAGAGAATTTATTTCTCTTCTTAACATAAAATGAGGACTGAGCTGATCAAAGCAAAATGAGATGAAAATATTTTATCTGAACAGTGATGTTTGAAAGAAGAAGAAAATTGTTTGATAAACTGCATATTTAGTTCATCCAAGTTGAATGCTATTCCCTTGATTGCTTAGTCCAGCCTATTCCAGATGAGCACAGATTCCTTGTGGAACAGACTGGGTATGAAAAGCTTACATTATAATTACTGCCCTCAGTGCTAAACCTAACGACAGCAAACATGCAGGAGAAGGAAATATGACATGCTCAAAAATTTCAGTATAATAAAATCGCAAGATTCAAATCATGGGAGGAACGTGGAAAAAAAACAGGAAAAGATATGTAATAAATAATAATAAAAAAATATATTAAAAAAGAAAACCCACCCAAAAAAATCCCCAAAACACAAACCATAACATGCTTCCTTTTACGAACACTTCACCCCCAAACATACACTGGAACAGTGAACAGTGAGGCTACTTTATAGTGAAATCCAACTGCTTAAAAACCTGTATGATGACCACATACTAATCATGTGTTTTTAAGATAAGTGACTGCACAGGAAAAATCTTTGCTGTGGACTCGGGAGATTGCTATAGAGTTTTTTCAGAAGGGTGTATTTAAGGAAACACAGTACTTCGAGATTATCTGTAAGATCACAGAAGTTCTGCTGTCCTTTTAGAAACACTTTGCTGAAAGCTAACATTCTGGGGACTGAAGAAGAGAAAAATGCTATGCAGTTATAATGACAGACAGTTGAGGCAGTCTTCATCTGGAATAAAAAAAAATCAAGGTAATGGTAGTGAGACATAACGTGGGATAGAAGCACATTTTTATTTCCATTAAAATGGTTTTAATTTTTCCTTATTCACAATAGCTTAAGCCATATCTTATAACCCTGCTTAACCCTTCCATTATTGTTTCTTAGATTTTAAAATCTACAACTCCTTCTGCACACCAAGCGAGAATCTGAAGAACATTTCACAGGTTTATGAAGTTCAAAACAATTTACCCTATATTTTACATTGGAGACATGACACTGTTTCAGAAACTCATATATGTTCACTTGAGTGTGAGACTGATGTGGAGCTCATTCCTATGAAATCATTACTTCAGTGGTTTACAGTGGTGTTACAGCTCTGTCTCTGCCTGCCTACAAAAGAGCCATATTATTTCTGCGGCTTTTAATGACTTCCAAATAGCATGAGCTTACAAAGAGAAAGAAAATGCAGTAGCATTTTTGTATGCAGAAATACAAGAAATTATCCTCTTCACAATCAATTCAATGGACATTGAATTCTACATTACTGATATTTTGTATGGCTTTTTCTTTTTACCTTGGAAAATTTATTGTGATCTCACTATTATGATTTAGTCATTGATTTGGAGGAAGTAATTATATAAAACAGTTCTAACATTATTTGAAAGTCTTACAGATATTAAAGAAAAAATGAAAAAGTTTGATTAATTACTTCAAATACTCCACTGGATCACCTTTGCACTAAAGGAGAACTGGGTTTGTAAAGAGTAAGTTCTTATGTTCCTCCCCTAAAGAGAGAAATTAGCTTGTTCACAACACTCACAGCACTTCTTTTTTTAAACATAGTAGTAAACTACATTCTTTGGTTATGCAGCCATTTGGGAAAGTTTCTAGCCAAAGAATACAATGGCTGACAGAAATGGAGTTAAGTTACCACTTTTAAAGAATTCTACCCATTAAAAAAAAATAGCAATAATTAAAAAAAAAAAAAGGCCAATAAAACCCCTGATATTTCAGTTCTTCACAATTTTGTGACACTGAAATTATAACTACATTCCTGTAGGAGGGAAAAAATGGCTCTTCATCTATAGAAGATTTCATCTCCCTCTCTCTACAACAAACTTGCTGATAACATTCAGACACAACACAAGATGAACCTCAGACACACAGATGAAATTTCTTCGTGATACAAAGAGCAGTTTGTAAATTGCTTACTAATTAACCTCAGCTCTCACCTATTCGTAAAGCCTTCCTACACATTTATGGGTTTGTGAAATTTGAACTACAGTGCTACTCTGCATTGAGAAAGCAACCTCTGGCTATCTAGCTAAGAGACAAAAAACCCAACAAAGCAGTTCAAGCTATTCATCAGAGATAGTAGCAAGGCGGGTGTCAGTCTCTTCTCCCAAGTAACAAGAAACAGGATGAGAGCCTCAAGCTGCACCGGGCGGGATTTAGATTGGATATTAGGAAAAACATCTTCACCAAAAGGGTTGGCACATACTGGAACAGGCTGCCCAGCAAAGTGGTTGAGTCAGCATCCCTAAAGGTATTTAAAAGATATATAGATGTGGAACTTGTGGACATGGTTTTGTGGTGGGCTTGGCTGTACTAGGTTAACAGTTGGACTCGATGATCTTAAAGGTCTTCTCCAAACCTAAATGATTCTATGATTTAAGCTGTAACTAAATTATGCTTGTGTAAGAGCAGTATCAGGAATTTCAGAGAACCATGCCTGTTTCCATGGCCTTTCAGTTGCCTTTCCCAAAGAATACAGAGAATTATAAAAAAAAAAAAAACCCAAAAAAAAACCAAACAAGACCAAACAAAAAACTTGAGAAAAAGCAAGCAAGTACTTCTGAAAACCCAGAGCCCTGCTGCTACTCTGATTCATTTTGCTAGGTATTATTTCTCCAATAACAGCCTCACACATGTAGTTTGCATGGTCCGAAGCTGCATTTGCAACATATGCCTAAAACAGGTTGTCTCCTGTTTTTTGTTCAGTGATGCCTTACTGAAAGGTAACAATGATCCTTAGCTCTGCTAAGTATGCAACTTGCTAAAGGCATTGACAGCAACTGGAGTCATTGGACTTAGTTGACTGGGTATCGCTTGTTTGCCACAGTATTAGCTAGTTAAGATTACAGTTTTATGGTCAGTGGTTTTTGGGTTCCTCCACAAAGCCAGGATGATAAGTAGCTCCATTTTCTGCTTTTCAGGAGAAAAACACAAAACCAAACAAAATGATTCTGCCAAGGAAAATGTTGTAGCTCAGGAGCCAGGGTTACCAAATGGCATTATTTCAGTACCTTTTTCACTGAGATTGAATTAAGAAAACAAAAAATACAAAATCAGAAGCAAAAAAAAACCCACCCCACTGTAAGTAGTCAGATATGTTCTGGGAGTCCCAAGAGATGACAAGTCTGAGAATCTTGATTATGTGCTTCTGCATGTAAGGGCTCAAGCTGGATACCTGTAAAGCAGACTCCTCTACCTGTCAAGGAGACTCCTGCCCTTGCCAACAGAACAATTTATCATCTTTACTTTCCTGTGTCTTTAAAGAAAACAGGAAGGACTTCTCGCTGATGGTAGTAGCACAGTGACAACAAATAGGTAGCAAAAGTTGATCAGGCAATCAACTCTTACAAGTAGAGTAGTTCCTGAAGCATAACAGGCAGATACAGTCTATCTGCCCTGAGGCAAAGTGATGCTTCCTTTTACATACCTAGCAGAGTATTGCTGAGAAAATAGCACATGTATGGCTACTACCTGCCTCTTTCCAAAGACTGGTTGAGCTACATGAGCTACAACTATATGGAGCACACTGAGAAGCAGAAGCCTGAAAACTGTAAGACCTCAGTCTTTTGTCCAGGCATGGAGACAACCATAAATCACATGCTTGTTAAAACAACCGGTATCTAAACCTAGATGAAAAATTTCTTGACACCCTCTGTGGCCAAGCAGGAGACACCTGTGAACCTGCATGGACATGCTACTTTGCAGCGGTCTTGCTGGGAAGACAGAGAAGATTGCACCAGATCAGATGAGTGCCTGTGAAAAGGTAATCATGTCACCCCAGTCTGCAAATATTTGATGAACGGAACCCTTTCATACACACAAAGTTTCATGTTTACGTCTAAAAGTCACATCAAGAACAATCATTTCAAATCAGGCTTTTGCCTGAGGAAGAAATACCTCCATTCCTCTTCAGCACTTAAGAGAAACTGTCTAACGCATTAACAGATATAAGTTTACAGAAATAATTCTTAAGGAATGTTTTTTCAAAGCATTTGAGGTATCTGAGCTGCTTCTTACTCAGGCTTTTTATTGATGTCACTTCAAGAAACAAAGGAAACAACAATAAGCATGTGGGAGAACAGGCTGTAAAATAACTAGTGAGAAGAATCTACTTCTGCGGGCAAAACCTGAAAATCTGATTTGAAATATTTGATATGCAAGATGTGTTTATTATCAGTATCTGCCTCAAATTTCTAAGACAGTTATAAAATAAGCATTGACATGAACATTTAAGTATTACATTCTTACATTTATTACATTATTACACTCTGCATTTAACCTATGCGTACTTGAATATCTAAGAGCTCTACTTCAGTGAAACAGATGATATAAAATGATTTTCTCCTTCATTCCAAGCAGCGACTGACCAAGTTCCTCCCTTTTCCTAAACATTCGAGATACGTTATCTGAAGCTGAACAGCTTTTTTGAAGTGTACCATACATACCAGTTCACATCCACTTCTGCAATCCAAACATGGTTAGAATTCATACAAATACTTATTATTGTAAGTGCCACAATACTTGGAGAAACATGACAAAATCTTACCGCTACATTTCCGTGGCACCTTTGGGACTGGCAAACACCTTTTATTCTGTTGGGCATCAGCACATCATCCCAGCAAGATGGACCCTTCAAAGTAAAACCAAAGCAAATATAAAACAAAGGCTTTAATCCACATAACAAGTGAACAAATAAAAGTTGTTTTGTTGCCACTTTTCCTAGCCCTAGTTATTTTAAACTTCAGCTAGACAATTTTATTACATTTATGCTGAAAAAAGTCCCATCAGATTATATGATGATATTCATCAGTAAATCTCAGTCACTGACAGAACCTACAACCCCACCATCCTGAGGCTGAAACAGCAGATACGTTTTTTCCCATCTTAAGACAGAGACAGACTTAATTCTGACTAAAAAAAACCACTACAAAGACTCATCTTCTGGTTCAATACGTTTGCACCTTGGTCTGCAGCAGTGTAGGAAGGTAAAAAGGGAAAAAAAGGAAAAAAAAACCCAAACGAAAACCCCAAAACATTTGGAAGTAGAATACACAGTTAAAAAGACTGAAGCATAACACAGAAACAACAAAGTACAGAAAAGCTAAACCTAGTCTAAGTACTTAATGGCTGTAATTTCACTGAAATCTGTTTCTGTTTTCATGGGCTGCTAACCTGAATGTTGATAATGTTCTCTGTAAATAAATTAGACTTTTTGTCACCAGACAAAGCCTTTACCTAACTATAATGCAACATAATGAAAATGTGAAGTGAAAATTGTTAGTAGATTCCTGGACATTTACATTAGCTTCAAGATTTACCTGTCACTGTTAATAACAACTACTTCCATGTCCCCAGAACACAGTAACAAAAAAATTGATAGAAAATCTTTAGCGAACTTTGCTTCCACTTCTTGAATATAAAGAATTCATTTATGTGTGTACTACAAAACATAAATTATTATAATCTTAATTATTCAGAATTGCAAAACAGTGTGGTTAGCAGGATGATTTAAAGAAGAATATTTATATATACCTATGGCATATATAGGAACATGTATTAAAATATTACACACCACAAAAATTTTAAAATATGCTAGCAAGTCTTAATAGTAAGCTCACACCATCTAACATTGAATTCATGGAAAATAAAAATAAATCAGATAAAGAAATTAAACTCCAGACATCCATACACACAGCAAATATGGACAACTAAAAAAAATACTGCTACTTGGATTACTCTGTACTTAGGATAGTGTCACTACTTCGGAATAAAATTAAAACCTTACCCAGAAGAGAAATTATATGGCAGTCAAGACATTTAAGTGCATTAGCAAAATTAATCCCTACTTAAATCATGGTTGGATTACAAAGTAATCTAGAACCACATCTAGATCCATCTGCTTCATACTTCCGTATGAGGCATTTCCCCAGCATAGGGCAGATACAGCTGAGACAGCTTTGAACTAAGTTAATAATAGAAACTTGGCTATAGAAAAATAGATCCAGCCTACCTAAAAACTGAGTAAAACAGCTCTCCTTGCTACTATTATAGCTGAAGTCCTGGCATTTGAGAATGGTAAAAAGGAGCTTAAACATGTGCAGGTTGCATTACATGCAAACACAGAGGTAACTACTGTTAGGTTTGACTCGCTGAGAGAAAAACAGCTGCAGTATAGTATAGCAAATAAAAAGTAAAAATACTTGAAATTGTGGGAAATAAGCCCCACCTAAAAAACACAACAAACTCATAAATTCCCCCCCCCCAAAAAAAACCCAAACAAAGCACAAAACCCAAACCAATTTTTTTTCTCCACCCAAAATTGCATTAAATTATTCAAAACACTTACAGAAATCAAGTTTGCCACCAATTGTTCCAGTGTATTTTGATCTCTTGCAAAGTTGAGACTTTGAAGGAAGAACAGCAGAGCCTCCTTTTAAGTGTTGTGTAAAGTACTTTTTCTCATTTTCAACACACCCCCATTTATTTGTTTTTCCCCATGCCACCAAATATTGCATAGATCTGTAGTATACCTCTTACGTAGTTTTTCCTTCCATTCCTCATACAGATAAAAGTAGATCGACTAACATTTTACTCTTATGGTATTTTAGAATACAAAAACCACGATACAGTATACAAGACTTGCATGCTGGACTAGTAAATGGGAAAATGGTGTCTCTGGATTTGTTTGGGGTCTTCATTTTATTTTCTTAATAATTATTAAAATGCAATTTTCTGGTGGTTACTAAGCACAGAGGCAGAATTCTGGTGAAATTATTTGTAATAACTCCTATATGCCATTCCTGAATGCAACAGTTAAATCAAAATCCATCATGTATATAAAATCCATGTTTATCTTCCCAGCATATATCACTTAATATTAACATACATTAAATTCCATCTGCCACTTTGACACCAGATGAAGTCTGCATACTGAGGTCCACAGAGGCTCTTCTGATAGATACTTCCTAGGCTTCTCCATACTAAGCCCATCTGTTCATTTGCAAGGATGGACGAGCTGTATACTTCATGGTCACTAAGTGTTTCTTTCATATAACAATCATCTAGAGCGCTTGTACGCTTTCTGCCCCTTTTATACTTTAAAAGAGCTCAGTAACAGTTTTCATGCTGTTTACAAGTTATAAGCTTTTTGCTTGCCTAAGTGCATTTTTATATTGAAGGTGCTGGAATTAGGTGCTTAACATTCCCCCATCCTTTTTTCCTATCCCTACAAATTAGCCATGCCAGCTTCTGATCAGTTCTTAAGTTTTTGTGTTCATAATCTTTGATTCCAATGCAATTCCCACATCTCCTCCAAAGTTTTAATTGTTTAGCTGCCCTTTCTAGCTTCTTCTCTACAAGCACTCTTTACTTCTACGTATCTTTCTCAAAATTAAGCACAACACTTGTGCCTTTCTCAGATTTTGGGAAGTTGCTGTATACTACAGTCATTCTAAAAAACCGGGCCTTTGTTATTAACATTATAAACCAAGTCCTCTGAATCACCTTCTCGTGCAGGTTCTTTGATCAACTCTTCCATAACACAACCTGATAGAAACTAAAAAAAGTTCACTCTTGGGATGACAGTTTCTCATGACATTTACATAATTTCCATGAAAGCAATTCAAATATGCCACTATGAATTTTTTCTTACATTTTCAAGCTTTTAATTTTCTGCAGTTTTAGAGTCACTACCATCATCTGGTCAAATGGCTGTTAATGTGAGTCTTATTTTTTTATTCCCCCCTCTTTTCAGGCTCAGAATTTTGCTCCATGAGGATAATGTGTAACTCACTAACTTGCTAAAGAAAAGTAAAACTAACAAGTTAACATTTCCTTAAGATCTATCCCTCTTCCTTCATATGCAAGTTTGTTAGTATACCTTTATTAGAACATTTTTTTTTTTCAATTTAGAGAAATTCAATAGGTTTGTACATATTTGATAATCCTTACATAGTTTCCTTTCTTCCCATACTTGGAAAGGGGACACTAGAAAGAAAGGATGAGAAATAAAAAGCAAGCATGCTTTATAAAATTCAGGGTCAGGGAGGGGACAGGCACAGAAGGAAACACTCATTAAGAACCAAACAAACTAAAAACAAACCCCTAACACTATAAAGCTATAAATACCCCAAACAAAACCTACCCAAACCCCAAGCACAACCACTTTATTCCTGGTCATGACAACATCAGCAGTAAATCTTCCTGTTATTTCATCTTTGTGCAATTAATACAAGACTCTCAAAATTAATGCCAATATACACACAAAAATAGTCACAAGGTTGCTACACACCAAAATAATTTAAATGTCTTGTAGAGGCAGCTCCACAGGTATGTGTTATCAAACCCCATAGTAATTACATTAATTTCATAAGATGAAAGTATTTCAATCTTACCTTTTTAGCAGAATTACTCCTTTAATTTTCACTGAATTTATTTCAGGAGAAAAATTCCCAAATATTCAGTAGTTTGCAAGTAAGAAGGCATAGTAATTCTTCAGCAAGAAAGAAAACACATGTAGAACCATTCATAGGGTTGAATGAGATTCTACAGAAGTGCACATTGAAAACAGATTTGATACTGCATCACTATGTTGAGTATGCCACAGTCTTACAATACTTGAGAAACAAGCTATTGATTTGCAGAAGAGAATCAAAAAAGTATCTTTAAAGAAACCAGAACAGAAAGGAATTGATGCCGATTGATGCTCAATATTGACTACTGTTAAAATTTAACTACAATTAGTGAAAGATCAGGTCCAAATATGCTTAATATAGCAATATATTTATTAATAGTATCAATAAGCATGAATTTTGTGGTGACCTTAAGGTCATATCTACGAGGGAAAACTCGTGTGCTCTAAGGCCTAATGTGAACTTCTAGCACTCTCCCTCTGCAACAGTTTCCTCATGACATTTCTCAGGCACACAAGAGTACTTTTTGCATGAAGCATCTGTTTGAAATAAGAATGTCATCTTCCACTTAAGGCATACTAAAAGCACACACAGAGTGAGCTAGTAGCACAGTCCCAAGCTATCAGCAACTATTCAGCTGTTCACTCATGCTGTAGCTAACGCCCTATTTTTTCCTTTATAGGAAACCCACCCTATCCAACATACCTTTACATCAACTGTTATGATGGGCATAAACTCCATAAGAAAGCCTGCCAGAGCAAGCTTAAGTCACCAGCATTTTCTCTTTGTTCTAGCAAGAGTTAAAGTTCTTAAGGGACAAATTAATTCAGCAGGAAAAGTCCAATGTAGACTGGCAGAACACCTTGGGTTTGTGCCTGTCAAGCAGTGAGCAGTTCAGGGAAAAGAGTGAAAAAACAACATATCCCCCACCTCCAAAAACCAAAACCAAACCACCAAACAAACAACAACAACAAAAAAATCCCCACATCTACAAAACTTTATACCTCACTTTTCAAAATTTTAAGGAGTAAATCTTCTTTCCCCATGTCTGTGCTCGGCATTCTTCAGGGCCACATTTTGTTACAACTGATAATGTAATACACTTCCGAAAGTTTCAACGTGCTTAAGAATATTAGTTTTCCACCTTCGAACAAAAAAAACAGACCAAAAAAAGGCATAAAAGGCATTTGCCCTTAAAAAAAAAAACAAACCAAACTCAAAAAACAACTGTGCATGCTAAACGCTCATGCTTCTTTAGCAACAGCACTACTAAATGTCATTGCTATAATTGCATCAAAATGAAATTAGGAATTCTGGTGAGATAAACAATTTGAAAGGCAATTTTAGTACCCTTCTTTCTTGAGTCTAAGAAAAGCCCGTCAAACTGCAGGCCAGCCTATCACTTGTGGTGGTGTTACACTGCAAGCTGTAGTGTTTGTAATTATTAGTTTGCATTAATCAAGAACAAACTGTGAGAAGAACAAAGCTCTCTGATTGCGAGATTAAAGCAACTTGCCCCTCTTATATACAGCCAAATGGCTCACAGAGAAAGCTATGCATTAAAATGGACTTAACAAAGAAGAATTTTCCAGTGTACAAATGGGAAACTTACAGAATAAATAAAGAAATGGAACAGCAGTATATCACTGAACAGAAAAAGGCATGTCAGACACAGCTGTATATTGTCCAAATAACCAGGTATGGAAATTTTTATTGTTTGGATGTATGGCAGTTGTTTCGTCTGTTTTCCACAGGGAAGACCAGAGAAAGAGTTGGCAAATGACAGATTACATTTGAAATGAAGCTCTTATGCAGCATATAAAGAACAGGGATGATCGATGTAATTTTTTTAATGTATGAGGGAAGTACCAGAAACCCATGTACATTCTACCAGTATATTGTACCAGTATCCAGTATAGTGGGCAATATACACCACTCCTCTACTCAGTGTATTTTCCATCCAGCAGCCAAGACAAGATTTTGTATTGAAGAACTACACCAGAATTTTGGTCAATTACCACACAAACAAAAACCCCTCCATGAAGAGAAACACTGTCTAGAGATCCCACATGAAAAATTATTCTAAACGCAGCTGCTGACACAATTGTTGACCTGTGAAGTCAGGGAAAGGTCAGAAGCAGAGGTCAGCAACAGAAAGACTCTGAATCATTTAAAAGGCTGGAAACTATCCATGTATGCAATACTTTGTATTTGCCCTGCTTTATATTCAACCCCAGTGAACAACATGCAGCAGGATATCATTAAAACACACCTTTGTGCCTCCTAATATCTATATGAGAGACAAACCAAGTTGTTGAGCAAATGACCCAACCAAGGGATAAGTATTAATGCAAAAGGACTCTTAAAATTATGTAAGAAATAACTTCAGGTACTTGAGAGGGTTCAAAAATCAGCATATAAGCTACTGGAAAAGTATTGAATCCAACGCAAAACATGTGAGCACTCAGATTGCTCTGCAAAACGATGACTATTGACCTGTCTACATGAATATTTGCAGACCTAACCATTATATGGTGACCTCTCAGCATTATTTTAGTATCTTGAGGCAACAAGACAGAGTTCCCAAAATGTTACAGTTACCTAATAAAAAATTACTTTTTTTTTTTGCCAGCATAAAGGGCATCCACACCAAGCTACTGCAGTCCCCTGCTTCCCGTGCCAATACAGACAACTCCGTCCCCCAGATTAGTAGGAACCAAAATGTATTCTGGCAGTAAATATACATATATGCAAACACACATTAACACAATTAAGATGACAAGAACAGAATTAGATTTTGCCTACTGTCACGAACCTAGCGCAACTTTGCCGAGATCATACAATCTTTTTGCTGTTGTTTTGTCCTACTCTTTTCTACACAAGATTGAGCTCCCTTTCACAATACAAGCACTTCAGCCTAGAAAAATAATTTTATAAGGAAATACACTTTCCTACAACAGCATAGACATTTTTAATAAATAATCAGAGCTGTTTCTCAGCACCACCTGATTAAACCTTGTCTGCTTTGCTAAAATGTAGCGCCTTCCAAGACTTAATTCTTATTATGCTACCTCTATAATATTTCAAAGCAAGTTACTTGCAAGACAGCTACAGATAGATTCTGGAGACTTATGAATGTCTTAGAACAGATAGGGAAGTCTGGAGAAGGGTCAGCAGCTAGTAAATCTCAGAAGAACTAGGGAAAGTCTAGAGTCTGTGAGAAAGAAGAAAGAATTGGCTTCTCTTGGACAGACAAAACAGTATTAGTCAAGCTGGATGTTACTTTTGGTAAACCAGTACATTCCTACTTTTTTCTCAGCATCCCTAACCCAGAACATGATTGGTTCTTCACATTCCACATGTCATTAGAGCAGCATTGCTGAATGCTAGATTGTTTCTTCTGAGCCTGGTATGGATATGACACATTGAAATAAAAGCTTCCATCCTCTATTTTTAGCACAGTAATGGAGATGAAAAATTAAGACTTTCAGATACACCAATCCACATTTTAGAAGTTCTTAACAAGCTTAATTTAGGAGAGCAATCTGATAATCTTTTGAAACACTAAGAAAAAATCTAGCTGTTAGGCAAGCAATACTCAAACTCAGCAGAAAAGATTCATACGGCACTTTCCTAATTGCAAAGGGATTGGGGATCTCATTTAAGTTCAGAAGAAATCAATCTATTTGCATCATTAATGCAAAGGTCCATATTTATTGCAGCATTCTTTATCTTAATAATTATGAATACAGCTAGGCTATGTTTATCAAATAAGGTACTTGCAATACTTCTACTGAATGCTCAGATATCATATAAACATTATGATTTTTTTTTCCAAAGTAAGTCTGAAGAGCAGTATTCAGTTTAGCACAAAACACATTTCTCCAAATACCCCAAGCACAGCCTAACAGCATCCACCATTAGAGAGAAAAGGTAAAAATAAAGTTTATAAAAGAGATTACTACTGATTTACCTAGGGAGTGCTTGCTGGACTTTTACAGATGTTCCATTTACAATACTTTAAAATTTCTTAGGCTAAATAATCTAAAGGAGGTTAAACCTGCCAGACTGGCAGCCTTCATAATCAAAATCCTCTGCTTAGCCGCAAAGCTTATCACAAAGGCAGAGGTAATTAAAGCTCACCCACAGTTCACACAGAGCTGTAGAGGCCACTTCTAGCAGCAATAGAGCAACTTTTTGTTCCAAAACTTTTTGTTTCCTAATGTTTCTGCCAGGACTGACACTAATAGACTAGGACACAACTAATAGGGTGTATGGATGTAAGAGGCAACCTGTATGTTATTTAACAACAGAGTTTCAGTTCTCCGACACCCTGCATTTTAATACATGCTGCTGTGAATGATGTTACTCTGCATGCCAGACTAGAGTAGCAGTGAGAATGTCTCCTGAGCCACAACCCATTGCAGGAAAAACTAGCCAATCTGCCACAGCCCCTTTGACATGCCACTTCCCATACAGCAGTAAGAGCAGTATAAAAGAAGACTACTAAGTTAGTCCTAGGTATAGATTTAAAGGGGTTTGTGGAGCAGGAATTGGAGGACTTCAGGTAATTACTTGGACTACAGAATCCATCAGAAGAAATCTTTTGCTTATTATTGACTTTGGTCATTAGAGCAAACAATAAAGCATATGAACAGCTTTACTTCACTATTTCTCATGTGAATAATGTTAACCACATGTTTCAAGTCTTTGTGGGATTGAACCTACTGGTCTGATTTCTAGTGGTATCTTAGAGATGAAATTTTCCTTTCAGAGTGCACAGCCTAATTAGTAAATTGACAGTTTAATGTCAATAGTTATAACTTTTCCAAAATGAAGTAGCTTACGATTTGCTGAACTGCTTGTAGTTGAGCAATTAGGAAGACTTCCAATGTGCTAGTTATTTTCAAACAACAGAGAATTACATCTCTAACTGAAAATGCAGGTAGGTATAGTAAAAATAATATTCATCTTGTTATTTTACTGATCATTACTTTTTCTTTCTTATCACAGATATCTTTGGGGTTTGGGTTGCTTTTATTTTTTTATAAAAAGAACAAACTAACAAAAAACCAAAATACCAAACAAACCAAAACCAGGAAAAAAAATAAACCTGTAAGTAAGATATTTTCAGTAAGTTGTGGCCTTTCTTTTCTTTCATATTGTATTATAGGAGATGGGTTTGCAGAAGTAACCCCACTGATTTAACTAAATAATGAAGACTCATACGTAGACACCCAAGAAGATAGAAGTTCTCCGAGTCACCTCTTCAGCAACAGTGTATTACAATATGCATTGTGTTGCTAGGGGAAACAATTTTTACACAAGTGTTTCTTATTTTGCTTTTGAACAGCTATTTCAGTGGATGTTCCCCACAAAAAGAGAGTTCAAGGACAGTAACTGCAGCTGAGAAATCGAACTGAGCCCTGAAAGTCCTGCCATTCCCTTTCCCTCTCTGAGCCATTGTCCACTGCACCCTTACTTCCATCATTTTTACTTTGTCCAAACGGTCACCCTTCGATGCGCATGGAAAGATCCATGCTCTGAGGATACTAAACATATTAATGAAGAAAATCAAAGGATCCATTCCACATTTTTACTAAGAACAAATCTCAACTAATCAGAGGTCTAAAGCAAAAGGGCCATTAGCAAAAGATTAACTTCATAAGTCATTCAAACAATTTTTTCAGTTACTGCAGTTATATACAACTGTAAAAATCAAGATGACGCACTATAGTATCTGAAGAAATTAGATTGCTATATAGCCCATTTTTGATTTCACACATAATCAGAAACCCTGAAAGACAAAACTATACTAACTTCAGCAACAATATCCTTACACTCCAAAAAGAAAGCTAATTGGCTGTCAAAGACTTCTTAAATAACAAAACCAAAACAAACAAGAACCCCAACCCAAACCCCAAACTAAACAGCATTGCAGTCATCACTATATGAGTGTTATAATTCCTACGAATTTTACATGCCCATCACAGCATTCACAGGTGAATGTGTCTTTATTACAGTTACTCAGAAATACAGGAAACCCTGTACAGTTACTCAGAAATACAGGAAACCAGATGGATTATTCAGATTCACTCAAGATTCACTTAAGGTAAGTTTGCAAGCATGGTGCTTCTAGGGTTTGCTTTTGACTTTTCATCCCCCAGCATGACCCTGCTAATACACAAAGGAAATAAAACAATGATTCACTAAGCATTTTACACAAGCACATAGCTATTGTTAAAGAATTAAGATTGTGCCAGGCAGGGCAGTAAAAGCTTCGAGAGACCCCATCCATCACACAGAGCCCCTGGCAGGCAGAAATCTGAACATACAAATGCTAGTGAGAGTGATTAATATGACAGCATAAGAAAGAAACTGAAAAAAAGCAGGAAAAAGGATCAAAACACATACACAAAAAAATAAAGACAAGGGAGCCCTCACCCCTGTAAAATGAAACTGCTGCTGTGGTGTTGCATGACAGATAGTACAGGATCTCTTCTCACAGCATAAAATCCTTCAGCTAAGAATCTCTTTCAGATTATGGTACCCGATTATTTTTTTTTCTGAATCTTATCTGTGATGCCAAATCTCTGTAAGAATACAAGCACTGATCAAGCAAAAAACAAACCCCCACACAAAGCCAACTTTATACAGCTACTCAGTAAATTCTAGAGGTCTGACCTCCAAAAGTTTGACATGAAAGCAAAGTTCAGGATCCTGCCTTGTCCATCACCTTACTTCATTGTACAAGGAGCAGCTGATTCAAAGAGCCACTAAATCATAGAATGGTTTGGGTTGGAAGGGAACTCTAAAGGTCATTGAGTTCAACCCTTCCTGCATTTGCAGGGACATCTTCAACCAAAATAGGCTGCTCAGAGCCCTGTCCAATACGATCCTGAGTGTTTCCAGGGATCTACAACCCCTCTGATCAACTTGTTTCGGTGTTTCACAACCCCAGTCATAAAATGAGTCTTCCTTATGTCTAATCTAAACCTACCATCCTTTCGTTTTAAAACCATTACCCCCTGGCCTGTTGCAACAGACCCTACAAAGAAGCCTGTCAACATCTTTCTTACAAGCCCTCTTTAAGTACCAAAAAGCTGCTATAAGGTCACTCTGGAACCTTCTCTTCGTCAGACTTAGTAACCCAAACTCTCAGCCTTTCCTCATAGGAGTGATACTCCATCCCCATGGTCATTTTTGTGGCATAACATGACTTAGAAATGGAGGTATATTCCTAAAATCTAGTATCAAATTCTGAGACTACTTCTCCTAAAGCAGTGCTTTAAAGACTAGCTCAGCCTTTTTTTATCTCCACATCTCTGCAAGGGTTACTGCTACCATCTGAATTTTGTGCCAACCCAGTTTTGTCATTGTCCTGGGTTCAGCAGTAGCAGCCATTGTTTCTCCTACTTAGTAGCTGGTACAGTGCTGCATTTTTGACTTTCAGCCTGGGAACAGCACTGATAACACCCATGTTTTCAGCTGCTGCTCAGTAAGGTTTACTCTGACCAAGGACTTTCTGAGTCTGATGCTCTGCCAGGGAGAAGGGGAAGCCGGGAGGAAGCAGAGACAGGACACCTGACCCAAACTGACCAAAGGGGTACTCCATACCGCAGCATGTCACGCCCACTACGTAAACTGGGGGCAGTTACCCAGAAGGGTTAGATCACTGCTTGGTCAGGCTGGGTATCGGTCAGCGGGTGGTGAGAGGTTGTATTCTCTTTCCTTGTTATTTCCCTTTTCATTATTATTCTTGGTGGTAGCAGCAGTGGTTTGTGTTGTTCCATAGTTACTGGTCTGTTCTTATCTTAACCCGTGGGAAGTTACATTCTTTTGATTCTCCTCCCCATCTCTCTGGGAGCTGAGGGAAGGAAGAGGGGGGAGTGAGCCAGCAGCGGCACAGCTGAGTTGCTGACTGGGCTTAAACCACAACAGTCTTGTACAAGGTTATCTCTGTGAATGTCTTATGGACCAAACTTTGAAGAAGATAAAGTTGGAGAAATGCCTCATTTCTTTATAACTGCTTCGAATGGCTCATTTAATTCCAGGAGCTGATTGCTTAAATAAGAGAAATTTAAGAATTGAATTCCCCTGTGTTCCAGTGTTCTGAAAAGACACCTGCAAATTTTAAAATGCAGCTGAGCAAGGCATGAGTTGGATAACCCCACCCTGCCTCAGGCTCATCAGCACTTTCCTAGATTTAACTTTTGGTTTCCTCCTACACAGTAGAGCAAGATACTCTTCAGTACAAAACCAGTAATTCCCTAGTCACATGTAGATGCCATGTCTGAAGTCACTTCACAAGCATTAGAATAGAAATAGGTTACCTTCAAAGGTAATAGCTATCAAAATATTTTGAAATGCACAATTCAGGATTAAACATCAAGAAGCTACACTAAAAAAAAATAAAAATAATTTCATGGTAAACTTTCAATTCCCACTGAATTGTGAACAGGACAAGTAAAAGTTTTGTAGACATAATATCTGCATTTCATTTATGGAGGTTATAACTTGCATTCAAATTACTGAATCCATTTCAGGCTAAGACTACTTGCAAACCATGCCTGCCAAGTATTTTAGTTTCAGAAAAAGAGTAGGCCCTCAGACATAAAATCAGGGTACATCCACATTGGCGTGACAGTCAATGCAAACTAATCTGCATTTTCCACACACTTTATCACATTTTATTCTGAAGAACAAGTTTCCTTTCCTTTTACTGCATTCTCTTTAAATATCCATTTCTTTTGTCACAAGGAAAGACAACAGATACATTATTTGAATGCTTGGCATTTTACAATGCAACACTAACATTCTAACTATCACTGTGATGCTGTTTTTCTTGCTTATGGCTCAGTGTAAAGCGTGACAAATAAAATTGAAGTGATAAACTAGAATTAATATTATGACTAATTTACGGTTCAATGCCTATGGCAGTAGTTTAATCAGTACTTTTTATTTATCAGACAGTCTTTGCTATAACAAACTTAGCTATGATGAAAAGGACCTAGAAGTGCCACTTTAATCACAAATAGATGCACAGTACACCACACTGTGTATTAATAAACAATGTGCAGAACTTCCTCAGACATAAACACTAGCCCAGCCATTCAGTTCTTCACAACTGCTCTTTATAACTGTATTCCACCATTCCACATCTTACACATTTTTCCAAGACTCAGTTTCTATATTAAGCACAAGTTGTTCATTATTATTTTATGCTCTTTATTTCAAGTTTTGCTCTGTTCTGGCCTGAACAGACACTGCATCTGCAAAGCAGTCCCAGACTTCAACTCTGTAAACAGGATAATTTCAATACGAGGCAATTCTCTTTGCTACAATGTAGCAGAGTACCTCCTTGTAGCAAGATCTGATACCAGCTACTATGCTCTGAACACCTCTGATGAAAACCAAAAGGTTGGAATACAATGGACCCTTTCTGGGTAAGAGGAAAACCAAGTAATTGGTCATTTTCATATAGCTTCTTTGCTCCTTCCTCTCAAGTTATGAGGTGCTTTACTTGTCTGTACCCAAAAATAAAGCTATATAACAATTGCCACAGGTTTGGGTTTTTTGTTGGATTTTTTTGTTTAGTTGTTGGGGTTTTTTTGGTTAGTTTTGTTTTGTTCAGGAAGTTAAACCAGGATCTAATGTTTCCTCTCATAGCTTCAGTAATTTTGAATGCCAGTAACAGCCAAGATCAGTAAAATGTTGCATTATAAATACATAAACTGTAGACTAATGAGTGACATTTTACGCATCAGTGTTATGCTACCTTCCTTTTACTTCATACCAATATTCCTCCAAGTGGGAATCCACTCAATTTTAAGATCAGGAAAAAACAAATAATCATTTACAGCCACTTAAGCAGAAGTTAGTTTGGAACTAATTTCCTATTTTTAAAGTAAATATAGAATTAACCTATCAACTCGTATTTTCTGTGATCATACAGTATAATTAGATGAAATTGGCAATGCACACTACATAATGGAAGATATACATTTGTTGATAAGTCTCCATCCATCCACTATTTTAAAGTATTTTCTTGAAAAGCTAACTGAAAGGGGAGGACAAACAGCAACAAAAAAACCAAACCTAGCACACCAAACTAAAACACCCCAGCTCTTAATAGCTGCTTTATAGCGGTTTTATGGTTTTCATTTTAGCAACCTCTGTTATCTGAAATTTATGCATAGGCCAGCTATATCCAGCCTTGCCTCATTTATTATAGATGCTTTGACCTTTCAAACATCCTCCTAGCCTTCCTTTAAAAGAAAAAAAAAAATAAATAAAACTCCACAAACAAACATGTGAGTGACAGTGAAGTGGAAAATTAGCCTTTTGTAGCAAGTAAACTATCCTCCTCATCATATTAAGAAAACCATAAGACCAAACAACAAAAAGCATCCTGAACCATGTAAGACTGATTTCACTGTGCATACTCCAAAAGAGTCCTTGACATTGCTAATGTTTGTCATGCATACAGGTCCCAGAGCCAAACGTCCATCTGGAAGAGATTTGAACTACCATCCAGAGGCATTTCAGAATCTGAACCAAAAGGTTTACAGCATTACAATCTAGTTAATTCTATTGCTTTTAATTCCAGCTGGACTTAAGTCTTATCTCTACACTCCAGGCCTTCAGATAGAGCCTATCACAGTAACACCAATTCCCAGAGAATTCAATTCCATGACCCAAGTGAGATTAAATCCCTCCAGATAGCCCAAGCAAATGGCTCATAACTTGTTTCT
>JAOEHY010014588.1:19646-31529 GCA_025447955.1 Psilopsiagon aurifrons
AGTCAAAATGGAAAATAAATATAACCACAGCAAAGGTGTAAATATCTACAAATTATTTAAACTGCACTTTTCCCCTTCACTACTATCAGCAACTCCAGTTGTCTGGTTCCTGCTGAGAACACCACAGATATTTACTGGCTGAACTTCCTCTTTAAGTACTGTGCTAATCAGCTATGGAATATCTGTACTCTGTCTACCTGAGTGCTCTTATTTTTGGTGAAACATACAAACAGGCACAGAAATATAAATAAACACTGAGGGAAAGAGGAGATGCTTATTTGATATCAGTTGTACTGAAACTTCCTCAAACCAGGTAATTCCACAGCATGTCTCATATTAAGTAGTTTCACCCAGAAGAGAACAAACTTAAGGTGAAAGGGAGTACTTCAACTCTCATGACATATTCAGTTTCTACTCATCATGCAATATTTGTTTTAATGAACTGAAAATACAATTCCCCACTATTCCTTTCAGACAAATAATAATAAAAAAAAAAGTAACTTCTTAAAATACTGTAAATTAATAACAAGAAATACCTGTGCAAATCAAAGAAAAAAAAAATACTTAAAAAAGTACAGGATAATCCTGGAAAGTACCCGCTTGGCTTATTGGTTTTTTTTTCTTTTTTACTTCAGGTTTTTCCTTTAGTTTTGTTTTCCCAAAGAAAAGAGAAGCTTAGAGGGGAACAATAAAAATGGAACAAAGAACAGTCTAAGTAAAGAGAGTTAACTCCCACAGATATCACCAGCATTAGAAAGAAATTTGTTCCAACAGATCTTGAAAGATCCAAGTAGGAAAAAAGAAGAAACATTTAAGTGTCTAGATTTTGCAATTCCAGTCTGTTGAAAGTCAAGCACTCCAGAGAGACAGCTAAGACATCCACTTACCAGAAATACACCTTGCTTCTTTCCAGGATAAGAAACCGACCCTAGCCTTTAGAAGGAGTAGAAATGTACCTTCAAATCCTACCTTAATACAACACTGAAAAAACTCACCCTCTGCTTCTATCAGAAAAATACAACCCAACCCCCTGAGGATCATTTTATAAACAGGTGAGCAGGATCATCACTGATGGTTTGTATCAGCTGCAGCTGAGTTACCATATCAGAAGGCAGCCTGGCAGCTGGGGGCACTGGGCCAGTGCCAGGGCAGTTGGTAGACCACAGGTGAGAGCTGAGACAAGGTGCAACTGGAGGACAAAGCCTTGGTCATGTGTGCTGAGACAGCACCTCGGCTCATTTGCAAATAGGCTAATCCAGGGAAAGACTGAGGCAACCCAGAACTGTGCGTAGGAACTTTGGTCTCTGCAAATGCCAATGGTTATAGTTAGGTCACATCCTTTCTGCTAGAGAATAGGGAATGTGGGTAATATACTGAGGTTAGTCATATCTATATTTCGCAACCAGATACTGGTAGGCTACTAATATTATTTCTAGGTAGATGCACAGGCATATTCTTTTCTGGTGGTATATCCATACAGCACTATACCCTCAACCATGCTCAGAGCGCACACACCTAAACTGACTAAACCAGTCATCTGAAAGTTACTCAAAAAATGCTGAGGATGCACGTTCTGTTTGCAATTAAAGAGTCAAGGATGTGTTTATGGCTCATTTAGGTGCCTTTCAGTAAAAAAGGACATTGTGCCTTACGCAATCCAAATGAAGTTAGATCCACAGGGGTAGTCAGCAAGAGGGAAATGACTTTGTGCCAGAGAGGCAGGTGACTCATCTTCAGTTTTAATACAACTAAAAGATGACAAAACCTAGATAGTACAGATCAGTTTACTGATTACAAGATTGTCACCATATATTAAACCACATAATACCTTTGTAATCTGTGTGGCTCAGCATAGTAAAGATACAAAGCTTATAAATTTATTACAACTATTATTGAGCATCTAGTTAAGGCTGAAAGAACCTTTATTTTCTAACATCTCAGATGTTGTATCTTAGAAAAAAACCTGAAATTTTATTACCTGAAAATGATTTCCATTCTTACTTTGCTATCTGGCTTGCATTTTCATTTGATGACACTAATTTTTTTATTAAAGATGACAAAACCCTGGCCTTTTAATTCATGACAATATTTGGAACAAAATTAAAAAGGGATGTAATGTTTGGTCTTTCTTGCATTCAATTGCATGCCAACATACTCTAAGTCAAGTTGATGAATACACCAAATGCCAGGGTAGCACAATCATTTATCAAGCTGTAAGGTGGCTAATGCACTTATATTAGTTAATAGTATAATGCACATAAACCAGCACTGAAATAATTAACAAGCAGATCTAGCATGCCCTGGACAACATGAATGGTCTTGAGTGAAGGTGCACTTTCCTCTTTCACCTAGACATATATGGCTTCGCATGGGGGAAGGTAGGGGACTACAGTGAATCTCGGTTTTGGTTAATAATTTTTATGCACAAATATGCACTCCTATTTCTCTTGAGCCTGAAGTTACATGTCCATAATGCCATGGCAATATCTCGTTATTTGTGCAGGTGTATATATTTAATATCAACAGTGAAACACCCAGAGAATTCCTGTGAGAGGTAACACTGGCTCAGAAACCTGCTGTCACAGCAGTTCAGCTGCTTAACCAAGTCAGAACATATTGCTGTGGCGTGTCAGGGGAAGAATTAGGCTTTTAGAGGAGATGAGAAAGGCTAAATTCAGCCCCATTAGATTTTTTCTCAAGTAAGAAGCAAAGAAATAGAAGGCCTTCATAGAAGGATGATTAAGGTATCCTAGGAAAACAAAACAAAACAAAAACAAAACCAAAACTACTAGGATCCCTGCTCTTTTTGACAACACAGATAGGAGCATGGCTACTCACTTTCAAAGGAGCTTGCCATTATCAACAGCAAAACATACTTTATCTGAAAGTATTCTTTTCTAGAAATGAACCTGGTATATTGCTAATGTATTTTACCAAGCAGCTCATACACTGTTGATATTCTTCTGATTATTTTTAATAGAAATAAAATCTTTTCTTGGAGAGACATTTTGTGTTCTCTCCGTCACTGCTGGCTCCAGGCTGCACCATCTCCTTAATCACTAATACAATACATTACAATTTGACATGAACAAAATACAAATCAGAGTTATGCACAAAGCTGAGAATAAATGTTAAAATGTACTGCCAATCCACACACTGAATATGAATTGTATCTTTGTAGGGCTTTTAATTTCAAAACCCTACACAAAATGCAATTCTGGGACCTTGCTGAGTGCAGATCACATTTTTAGATACCTAACTTGAAAGAGAACTTAAAGGTCATCAAGCCAGATTACATTCTGTTCAACACAATAAAGTGCAGCCATGTGTAAATTATTATTGAGCAAATTACAAATGATTCATGGCAGATTTTTCATTAGAATGTAATGTCTCCTTTGCGGTAAAATCAACATTATGATCTACAGTTATTTCTTAGAGCTCTTTCTATTAAACTAAACGGGAAGAGAGATACTTTTATTTGTACCATTTATATCTGCATACAGTGTAACCGATAGCAAAGTTACATTCAAAACTGCCCATCACTATGCTATTTCAAAGCTCTCAATCACAAATTCAACAAGAAGAGTCACTTCACAAAATATGTAAAAACTTTAGTATTATCCCTAGTATTTGCTCTGTCAAGGTAGGCTTATCGTAAATAAATACAATTTCTTATAACTTGCTTAAGCATTATTTTCTGTCAATCTGCAGCTGTGTTTTTCACTCTATGCATGATCATCACTCCCCTGTATTTACTTCTTTAAGGTTATAGAAAAATATCCTTGCCTGCTCTTCTGAAGATAGCTACTTCAAAGACTCTTTTGAGAATCAACAGCCTTTAAGAATGTTTTATACAAAGCCAGAAAAGGGCATAGGCTAAGTAACAGGAGAGGGAATGCTTAAGTTAGCACTGTGGGAAATAAATGCCAAAAACTATTTATCACATGAATGAAATTATCTTTTCCCCAAATAACTCCCCTTCACAGATGCTTACAGCCAACACTTCAGTGTGGATAGCCATAAAAATTCATCTGCGAAAACCTGTTTTCAACACATCAACTACTTCTTGCTTCAGTTCTCAGACACTGTTTTGTCTGCTGCCAGATGTGGACTTAAGCAGGTGTTTCACCCACCCGTCTTCTGTTGCTTTAGGAGCAGACAAGAAGATAGCACTTAATTTTGCAATACAAAGTGATCGGAGAGTGACTGGGACTGGAAAAAAAATTGAAAGATTAAAAAAAAAGAAAATCCTTTTTTCAATAGCCCAACATTAACAGCAGAGAGAAAATTATAAAAGATCATTAGTGTACAACTACCAAACAAGCTTTTAAAGAGAAAAAGCCAGTGTAAGGCAATGAAATGGATTTCGGGTAGCCTTAGGTAGTAATTTAAATAGATTGTAAGTCTTTACTTCAAGAGTAACAGAATTCCAAATTATATATTACCAAAAAAAAAAAAATAAAAAAAAAAATAAAGTCATTTCTGCAAAGAATTTCATATAAGACAGCTAACTGGAGGATGCAATTATAAATTACAAAAATAACATATTTCAAGTGTTTCAAGAGATAATTTTCACTATCTTTGCATGCTGGAGGGGAGCAGCATGACAATAGCTAAAAGAACATTTATGTCACACATTATCATACGAGAGGAGAATGTGAGATGACTAGAGTAAGAATTCCAACTGGAATGTTTCTGGATCTTGCTGATCCCGTTATGGAGCAATGGACATGGTCATAAGGCAAAACTTCTAATTTCTACACCCAAATTTAGAGCCAATGTTCTCTCTGATACTAGGCAAATTTCTTAGTCTGAAACTCATTTTCAGAATCCTGACTTTCATGGTTGCTTGATACTACAAAACAAGCTAACTACAAATAGCTACTAAAAAATTATTGTGATTACCTGGCTCTAGAAAACAGACTTAAGATATTGAACACTAAGAATCTACATAAATATTTACTTATCTTAATGAAAAGGGTCTGATTTTGCAGAAGGTAAATCAGTGGGTGAGCGGATGCTTTGCAAAAGTCAATCTCATTTTCCATTTGTTTTCATATCTAGAAATGTAGCTGCAATCTGCCAATTTTTGGTTTCCCTCTCCCACAGTAAAATTCCTTAAGATTATAAATAATTTAAATTACTACTAAGAACTGAGAGGAATTTGATCAGTTCCTGTTTCCTCTATGTTTTAAGTTACTTGAGTAGAAGAAAAATAGTCCACCTGTGAAGAATAAGTACTATTAGAACTGTCCTGCAAATAAACTGGGATAAAGCCATTTCACAGGAACACATGCCCTGAAAATGGCCCCAATTTAGCAAAGTATTCAAGTGAATACTAAACATTTACATATAGTTCCACTGACTGGGCAAATAAATGCTTAAAATTGAATATAATTTATAATGCATATATGTAAGGAAAACGTGAAACCATTGTCAATGGCTGCATTTTGCCACTATCATTCTAATTTAACTTGTGACTAAAACTCTAGCAAAAACAAACAAACAGAAGTTATCCAGAATCTTAGTTTCTGGAAATATGAAAACAATATTTCGTAAACTTCTGCTTCAAAAGATTCAAATGTTAATTACCCAATGATGCTTTATTAATACATTTCAAAAAATTAATCGGTTAAAACTACATCTATCTAGTTTTTCTAATGAAAAAATAATTAGGCAAGAAAAGAAGCAAACAAATTAAAAAGATTAAGCTGATACAGTCTAGAGAATAAGGTCTGCGATCGTGTTACCACTTCTCAATTTTCCCCCTCCTGAATTGCTAACCTCCCTTTTATTTAGTAGAAGTTTCTCCTTTAGTCATCCAGGGGCTTTTATAATCTAAAATTCTCAAATACTAATAATGATTTTTGTTTGTTTTTCTTTTTACATAATAGAAAACTAAAACAAGCCTCAGTAGACTAATATAAAAAGTAATACCTATGAAACTACAATGATCCCTTTAAGTACCAACTGCTTCTCACATTCGCTCACGTCTGATGCAAGAAATAGAGGAGGACTACGTGAAATGGTAGTGATGGCTTACAAAGGAACATCTGACAGCCTTCAAGAAAAAGGAACTATTACCTATGGCAAGGAATAGTCTTCAAGTTTTAATCATAGTAACTTCAGAAATATAACAGAATATTTACCAATACATAGTTGAGACCATAATCTTGTTATTGGTTAATGATTCATAAATTGATAAATCTGACCTAACAAAGTAACATTTTACAAATGCTAAGTAAGGTAATCAGTCCTTTCTTAACAAGACATATATAACCACAAGATGCTAGGATTGACCGTAAGTTCAAGAAATAACCCTTAACGTTACTAAAATAGGTAATATTATGTCAAAATTAAGGGTTACTGTATATCAAAGATAAAACCATATTTCATTTTGCTTTTTCAAGAAGGTAAATAGTTTAGATCCATGGTTATCAAAATAATACATATAAAAGCCTTGACAATCATTTGTACTGTCAACCAATATATTACCTCTAATGCAAGACATTCTTCACATAACAGGTATATCTTTAAAAACCTTAGCCCAGCAACTCAAGCACAGGGTTAACTTTCAAACATAAAACACTCTATATTGAAATAATGAGGTTTGTTGTGCATGGGCTTAAGCCAGTTATGTTTAATGAGTCTTACTGGCATTCCTGAATTTACACAGCTGTTGCACATTTCAAGATATCACTGATATAAGAAATACACACAGTAAGACATGTGGATACTAACATCAACAGCACTGCGCCTTCTATCATTCCTCTGAACTTGTGAGGGATGCTAGCTCACTGAAGGTAATATGAAGTCCAAGTAGCTAATATGTGAAATGAATTTTTGATATATTTCAACAAAGGAAAAAGAATCTGATGTAATGAGTTATGATGCATTACAAAGCAGTGTCAACAACTTACAGAATCTGATCTGCAATAAGCTGGAGTATTTCATCAAAAGATCAAAATCTGACCTAACGAATTTATTCTGAATTCATCTGGTCTATTGTTTCTGGTTCTCATCCCCAAATAAGTTGTTTTATTTATAACAATTTGTCTCAGAATGCTTTCACGAATCCTTTATTATTTATGTTTTCCAGGGATAATAACTCTGAGTCATAGTGGAGACTAATTAATTAATTAATTGCCATTTTTTATGTTTGCTTTATCTGTAATTGCATTGTCGTAGCTTTCTACTTGGCCATGGGAGTAATTAAAATAAGGTGGAAGTATCCTATAACATATAAACTTCCACCTAAATGTATTTTAATGAAAATATTTGTGTAGCTTCTCTGATACTGTGGTAAGGAAAGTCAAGTATAAAACAAAGAGTGACTTATACCAAGTAACTATTTAAAACAAGCACGTTGATAAACCAATCTTGCTGAGACCTCAGAGTAAAAACCATGGTTTAATGGAGACAGTTTGAAATCCACAGCAGAAATGTATCACCACACACTGTTATTTGCTTCCTACACAGATGAAATGAGTTTCCAAAAATGTCTGCATGTGGAAAGACATATTTTTCCCTCATAAGTGACAAGGATACCTTCCTCTTTATTTCCTTTAAATTATCTCCTTGCTGAAATAAAAACAAAGGACAGCAAAGGGACCAAATGACTTACAAAGTCAGCTCTCTGCAACTGCAAATCTCCATAAAAAACTGTCATATTTAAAGTTATCTATAAAATATCTACTCTGCATGCTATCAGACCATGACCAACAAATATCTTTTGTGTCCTAAAACAAACATAAGATGTGCAGTAAAAAAAAAGAAAAAAAAAAAAAAAAACCAAAAAAAACCCAACCAAAACAACCAAACAAAAAACAACCAGGGAAAGCCACAACCATATTGTAACACAGGAGCTGGGTATGACTTTATCTCCAAGCACATAAGTGGGATATGTCACATAGGCAAAGTGAGAGATTTTATTATCCGGGTGTAGCTTTTTCCACTGTGCATATTCTAAAGAGGGAGACATCTGCAACAATTCAAGTTAAATATGTACCTAGGTACTGAAGTATCATTTCAGGCCCTTGCAAATTATTAGCAGAAACTCTGAAAGCATTGTACTAACAAAATCCAATGTGTTGCAATGAAAAAAGAAAAAATACAGAAGCTGGAAATAATTCCACTTTCTTCATAACCCCTTGAAAATGTCCACATAATCACAGAAGTGCTGAAGCAGGAAGCAACCTCTAGAGATTATCTAGTTCAAGCTCCCTGCTCTAAGTAGGACCAGCTGGAGCTTGTTGGTCAGGACCCTGTTCGGTTGAGTGTTGATTGTCCCCAAGGACAGAGACTCCACAAGCTCTCTGGGCAGCCCGTTTCAAAGTATGCCCAGTGTTGTCACTGGACACCACTGAAAAAAGCACACCTATGTCTTCTTCATTCCATCTCATCAGGTGTTTACACACATTATTTGAATGCTAAACACTAACATTACAGTGAGTTTTATTATAGTGTTTTCATATTCATCTTTCTATTAATATATGTCTTCTTGCTGTTCTACTATTTCACTTGCTTCCCATAATAATTTCTTACAGTGGTCTCCTTTTCCCACTGTTTGCTATCTGCTTCACTCCCTCCAGTGTGGCTGAATCTTCACTGCCTGCCCTTCTTCCTTTCCTTGCACAACAGCCTCTGTTCCACAGTCTGTTTCCCCCACCAACTTTTACTTTTCTTCCTCTTCTGTCTTGGATGGTACTGTATAAATTTTCTCTTTCTCTGTCCTCTCATACTTTCTCACTGAAAATTTATTCTCCCTCATCTGCACTGCCAATACCCTCCTCTCCCGAATTTCACTTACTGCTCTCCTTTCTTCCCCCCTCAACTGACACTACTATTTTCCACAGTTCCAGAAGATCTCATCAGTTCTTTCTAGGGACAGAACAGAGAAATGGCAGACACTGCATGCCAGAAACCTTTCTATGGTGATGAGCTCTGTCACAATTAAGACTCGCAGGATAAGGCAAAAAAAATCTCTGACATAACCACATGCTGATCTCCCACAGAAATACAGGGCATCCCTTCAAAAGAGGATTTTTGAGGGTTTACTGGCAGGTGAGCAGTGAGGGGCACCGGAGCTGCTTGGGGGGGGGGGCAGTGGAGCAGTGAGAATGTGGCAGCTGCCTAATTACCTTGCAAAGAACTCAGCTGTTTTCCACATTTTATCATAAGAACTGTTGGAGATGGTGGAACAAGATTTAGATGGTTTTTGGACATATTTTTTGCTGCTCCTCTAAGTGAGGAGAAGAAATGGTCTGATACAAGGGCTAGCTCTTGATGCATGGCACAGAAGCTGTTTCCATCCACATTTGTGGGCTACCTAAGGAGTTCTGCAAAGCTAAAGGAGAGACAGAAGAGGCGGGTAAAAGCCCACATAATCTTTTAGGAGACAGTTACAAAACACAGCTAAACAATAAGGCTTACACAGTAAATTACATCCATCGTACAGAGAATGACCCTATAAATAAAATTTCCTAATCTACATAATGATATGTCTTAAGGACCTCAAAATAATTTCTTTACATATGGTACATCAAATTTTACAAAAACACATACAAAATAGAAAAATCCTGAAAATAAATGTTACCTGAAATGCTTTCCATTAACTTTTCTTCACCTCATATTCATTTTTTTAACACTTAAAATTTCATCAAGAATGTCTCGGCTCATTATACCTCGAAAGGGAAGTGTGTTCCACGCAATTTGCTACATGTAGCACCTTTCAGATAAAATATTAAAAGCTGGTAATGATAAAGAGCACTGAGCATTAGAAACTCTTAAAGACTTAAAAGGAATTACACTTGCTCAGCACTTTTAAAAAGACAAGTTAGTCCAGTTTTGCATTAGTGGGCACAGCAAGGCAGCTCTGCACAATTTGTATGTGCAAAATTATTACCTTATGCCTTTATAAAGACACTCAGTAATGTGGCACTTAGGAGCATTCAGCATGCCTTAGATTTTATAATCAACACTTTTTTCTTTTTCTTAAAAAAGCAATAAAATGCAGTTGCACCAGTTTTTCTGTGTAATTGTTCCTCTGTCCCCACTGCAGTAATGAGTTTCATGCACCATTTCTTTGTGTGCTTGCAGTTCTCTGACCCAGGAATCAGGCACTTCTCTATGATGTGAAAAGTCATGCCTGACAGTTCCTTAAAGTAAAGGGTTTTTATTTCTCTGCACCTTAGCTTAACCATCTGCAAAAAATACAGGATAACAATTTCTATTTCACAGCATGACTACAAGAGTACACAATTTGAGTTAAGTACTGAGCAATGATTAAAAAATCCACATCATATCTGAGAAGCTATTTGAGGTATTTGACAGAAAGATGAAAAGGTCACCATAGCGTGGAAAAAACCACAGCAAATCCAGTCCTTCAATTCACATTTTAGACTACAACGTATTTGTGGTGTCAGCTTTGTATGGCAAAGACTGGTCCTTTAACCATGCAAAGCTATAAAATATTCTCCTAGAGAGAAGCTTGTTTTAAGGAAAGATCCTTTCTGTATTAGTATTTTCAGAAGAGAGTGTTTCTGAATTTTCATAAGAACAAGTGAGTTCAGAGAGTTAGTTTAAAATCACAAAATGAAACACAGTTTAATATATTTTTAATTTAAAAAAAAAAAGTTTTCTGTGTATAAGCACATTTTTTTTTTTTTTCCTTAAAAGTAAGATCTTACTCTGCCTGCCTACACAACCTTTCCCTGATCTTGTCTCTGCTCCTGCTATCTTAATATATTTGGTAAGACAACCCTGAAATACCTGGAATTTGCCCATAATACTTTAATAAGTTACATGATCCATTTGTTTCTTTGATCATTATGGTGGTGTTTGCTATGCAAGGAGTTAATTCCAACAGGAGCTAATTGCTAGCAGACAAGAAAGAAGATAAATACATCTGAAAGCTCCATCCTCTCACCCTCAGTAAACAGTACAGGTGCTATTTGCTCAGGACATAAAGAGATCAATATTGTGATTGTGCAAGACAGGAAAAAGCCTGGTAGGAAATTATGGGAGGAAAAAAGACAAACAAACCATAAATAAAAGATAGCTCCTGAGGACAGTGAGAAAAAAGTCCCAAAAGGAGAGACAGAGAAAATCAAAGACTGCCTGAAAGTTGACTGAAGCCCACTTAACATAAGTGGAGTATTTGGATTAGAACTGACAAGCATGGGCACTTGTTTGTATTAAATTCACCTTTTCTTGTTATACATTGCTCCTACTATTGAATTAAATTATAGTTCTTTTCAAGTAAGCTGGTTTGGTTTATAACATTCAACTTTCCCCCCCCCCCCCCCAAAAAAAAAAAAAATTGCAAAAATAACTGTAATCCAACCATACTCTCTGGACAATTACAACTGGTAGCAAGGCTGCAGCAAATTGGTGTGGGAATCATAAAAGTTAGGGCCAGGGACTATCTGATTAAAGAGTAACATGGAATTCTTTAATACCTGTGATGACACAAATAAAACTACCTTTGTGCAGTGGAAAGCTGTCATTTCAGTTTTGATCTGAAATATAGCTATATTCTGTAAAACTTAAAATGAATGGATTCTACTTTTTATGTTGAGCAGGCAGCACATTAAAGAAAAAGGAGTCCAATGTGCAACTGCTTGGCTAACCCTGTCTTTTGAAAATTTCTCTTTCCACAAGAATATTAGCTAAATATGAAAATAACAAAACCAACTTCTTCCTGAAAGTCTTTCATCTTCCAGACTTTCAAAATAAAAACAGAATGCCGTGGTTTAAGCCATAAATCAGCCACGCAGTTTGTTCATTCACTTCCCCCTTTTTCTTTCCTCTACTCCTGGAGGGATGGGAAGGAGAATCGAAAGAATGCAACTCCCACAGGTTGAGATAAGAACAGTTTAATAA
>JAOEHY010014590.1:0-10811 GCA_025447955.1 Psilopsiagon aurifrons
GGGGAAGGCCTTGGCATGTGTTTATTTTCATGTTGTTTTTACCAGAATTGTATTGGGGTAGTTTTCAAATTACCGGTTTTCTTTAACAGATTATTGCAAGGTTTAATAACTTTCTAAAGCAATTCCAGGTTAGTGCTCAGCCCAAATAAACCCTGTAACTGGTAGGTACTGGTCAGCATAAGCTCAGCAGGGAAAAGCGCTGTTTCACAATTCAATCCTTCCTGTGATTCCATTACTAAACTGAACTGGAGTTGGCGTATGTACTGAGGAGCCTTACCAAGGACTCTGCAGCCACAGGCACTGCAGGCTTCGTGCAGCACCTGCACAGCGAGTTCCTGCTTGGAGCTGTCCTCTGGAAACTTCACTTGCTTCTCAATTTCTGCTAGCTGAGGTTTCCCTTGCCACTACAACACCACATCTTGTGGGCTGTGGGCTTTCTCCCCCTCTTCAAATCACTTCAAAATACAAATACGCAGTAAGCGTGACTCTCAGCTCTCCTGTGATTGTGTCGCTCTGTAGTTATAAGGTAATAATATTGTTTCAGAGATACAAAACCATATAATTGGGAAAGCTAACAAAATAGCGCCCTGGCCCACCAAGAAACGTGCTTTTTATTCATCCTTGTTCAAAGGCCAAGAATAAGGTTTTATATAAGAGAATGTGCAGCCCTGGGATGAGTTCATAATATGGGTGAAGCCAAAATGTGGGGGAAGAGGAATTGTTCATTTCCACTTGAAAAACTGATGGAAAAATATGAATGTCATTGCCTTTTCCTCATTCTTTTCCTTTACTACTTTCTCATGTCTCTGGTGGCTGAAGAGTTCGTCATAAAATGGATTATGTGTCTTGCTCACTCCAGGCAGATGGATACAATTATTAAGTGGCAGTAATGACATATGTTCATGTTTAGGGATCAAATCACTTCTGAGAGTTAATCCCCATAATAATAACTCCCTCATTCTCTCTCCTCCCCCTCCCAAAGTGGTGCATGAAGGAGTAACAGGATAATAATAAGGGATGCAAGAGGCAGTATGAAATTTCAGAGTAAGAGGAACGCCAGGATATAATACAGAAAGTATCTGAAACCAGGCTGTGCAGCTTGTTTTCAGTGGTATTAACCAGGAAACAAGGTTAAAAAGAACTAAGGTTAAAATTAACGTACAGGTGACTCTGTCAGAGCAAGAAACTAATAAATAAATGTCCTTCATTAATGGCATTAACACAGGAGGGGAAAGAGCACTCGGCTCACTGCACTGTTTGTCTCCTTGTCCAAACCCCAGGATCCTTTAGCTGCACTGTTCTGAGGAACATGGGGTTAATTCCATGTCCCAGCTCAGGTGTCAAATGACAGCCAAACCCTGCTGCTTGTTTCCCTTCAGCAAACAGGGTTTTAGTTGAGGTAAGGGTTATCTTCCTGGTTTGAGGTGCTGGATGCTCTCCTAAGCACACAGGAAGCATTGCATCTGATAGAGCTTGTACTCATGTGTTCACCCGCTACTGGTTTCCAAACAGCCCCACTAAGACCAGGAGGAACACAAATTCATGGATCTTGTTTTCTTTCCTTCCTCAGAAGCAGCGTCTCTGGGAACAGGTCTCCTTACAGCTCAGGTTTACATGGTTGCCCCACAGAAGTGCTGTTCTTCCCCTCAGTGGTGTGTCCCAGCTGGCTATGGGAAGCCAGTCCCTGAGTGTTTCTAAATTGGAGCTGCACACTTACTCCTGGCCGAACAGTTCTGCAGCTGCCTCCTTCCAAAGCCTTCCCACAGTCGGGAAAGGGATGCTGAGGGCTTCCATGTAATTTGACAGGATGTGCCTGTCACTGTTCCTCTCCAAGAAGTTCCACACTCTTGAGCCCGAGGTGCACTTCTAGACTGTGTCAAATGGTAGCAACAAGAAGCACCAATACCAAACCTTCTCTAGCTCTTTTCTTCCATTACTAAAGAGTGTTTCAGGAGGATGCAGGTGGATCAATGTGCTCTATATGAGCTGGACAGCTAAATAGTCACAGCGGGCTACCAATTTTTTTCCTGCTTACTACTGATAATTCAAGAGTGGCCAATTTAGTCAGCTCGTAATGACCTCCTGTCTTCCATTTGGTTGCTGCTGTCTCTTTTGTTCTTTGCTATCCCTGTAATACCCAACACATGGGCCCAATCCAGTTTATGGATCATTCTTTTCTAGAGAATCTTTGAAGAGGTGACTGCAAGGCCAGTACTGCTTACAGGTCACCTCCCATCTCTGGGAAAGGCTGCAAGGAACACCAGTGTAGAAGATAAACTGGGGAATCAAAAGAGGCTCAAGATGTGTATTATGAGGCAGAGAACAAGAACTGGGATTTGATCCAGGGGATTAAGTGCCACAAAATCTACACCCTAAAGCTCTTTGGAAATTCAGCAGTCAGACAGTAGACTATGTTGTTACTAAAGCACAGGTTTAATAAAAAGATTTAAGGCTTACATTTCAAAATGACTTATAAATAACAATCACAATACATATATTGTATTTTTTTAAAAAGTATTCATGATAATATATATTTTCTTAGTTACAAAATCCCATATAAATAGCAAATTATTCTCAGTACGCAGATTACACAAATACATAAAACCGGGGGTGCATGTCTAAAAGGAACCCTGAGTACACAACACATGGCAGGAAACAGAACAATGATAGAGCTGGACACAAAAAATGTTGCTGTCCTAGCACATCATTTCTTCAAAAAACTGTAAAAATAGAACTGAGAACTTTTTGGTTGCTCAACCTTGTTTAGCTCCATAGACTCAGGAATGGCTCCGGATACTCCACTCCTTCAGAGTTCAGGAGCACCCTATTGATTCTTTTGGCATCCAAAAAAGAAAATGGTATCTGTTCTCTGACGGTCAGAAACAAGGCACTTACTTACTTAGAGCAGGTCAGTGCAGGCTGTAAGAAGCATCTTGGACTCATAGCCAAGAGCAGCAAAAGGCATCTATCGAATGGAGATGTGTGGCAACAAATTCTGGTCATTATACACAGGAGGTAGCCAATCGTTACACTCAAGGTTCCCCTACTTATCCCCCAAAGAGCTATATACATTAATACAAGAATAACTGGAAACTTCACATGTTAGAAATATCAAAGTTCCCTTTGTCTTTTAGATTGAGATAAGCTAAGCAGCAGTCTGGCTGCAGCAGCCTGGCCACAGCAAGCTGCTGCTTCCTTTGTGGTACAAGTCGTAGCAGTGTTTGGATCAGAGCTTTCACCCTGGATTTTCTTTTGTTTTTTCAAAGTGAGCTGTACAACATATCTATATGAATGGTAATGTTCATAACACTGTGACTACACCTCTAAGAACAAGGCAAACTGCAGTACTGCAATGTGATGCCAACTTACAGAAGCCTGTCGGTGTATTTAAATTCTGAATTCTAAGCTATTTTATTATTGTAGCACAATGATTTTTTTCTGATTGTAATAAAAATAAGTTAATTATTCATGGAAGAACTAAAGAGTATTCTGCCTGTTGTTTTCGGGGAATCATGTGTAGTCATTAAGTTCTTTTAAACACTCCTATTACATAAAATGAAATGTTTTCTTGCAGGGTCATAAGCTCTGACATTACTAATGCATGAATCATCAGAGCACACTCATACATGCACACTGCAATAAACAGGCTTAAATTTTGCTTCTTATTACAGTGTCAACTTGGTAGAGATAATGAAGTAAGAGCCATTTATAGTCTGGCTTATACCCAATTTAACTGGGATCAAAAACTGGATGAACAGTGCTATACTGAAGTTGAGCCATAGTTGCTGAGAGCAGAACTTCACAAGTAAACAGCAGATGCATGATAACACTTTAGACTCAGAAATTCTTCATGTATTTCTGTCCTTCCAACTATTACAAATAACTTACTTATCCTTCTTTTTTCTTGGTATCCTGTGAATACCAACTGCCTCTCTTCAGGGCATTCTTTTCCTGGTTTTCGGTTGAACCCCCAGCAAGTAGAAGCTGTAAATATTGCACGGTATATTAAGACGGAAGACTAGAAAAGAGACTGGCACCTGCAGGGTGATTTTCAGTCCAAAGAAAAGCTCTTCATTTTTTCTGCTAATTCCTGTCTCATTTCTACATGCTTTTTCAGGTTGTGCACTTCATGGGGCAGGTTAATGTCCCACACTGACACGCAGGACTGTAATTCTGGAAAACAAATACAATGGAAAACTGTCACAGAAACAACTTATTGCATAATTAAAATTGGGTTTGCTTATGTGCTTATGTTTCCAATTACTTTTAAATTGCCTCAATGAAGCTTGATGCTTAGGACCTGGAAGACATTTTATATGACACTTTATGTGTGAGGTAACACTGTTACGGGTTACAAGCTGTTTGTACTTGCATGATGATTTGGATTCTAGTTCCTCAACGTACAGTATAACATTTAAAAGCATTTGAAAAACCATTTTTGGTGCCTGTAGGCCATAAGGTACTGACCTGAACTACAGCTAATGCTAGTACTGAAGCGCCTGCATAAAATTTCTTCTCTATTATGCTGAGCAGATACACCCTAAATGCTTGCAAGACTCAAACCACATTCACTGTAAACTAAAAATGAAAACTGATTTCACGAGGTAGTGAGCATCCTGAGAGAAGGTCACTTCGGCCACTTCCCTTCACGCAAACAGCTCTTTATTCATGGAGAATTCACATTGCTTTTAGTGAAATAAGGATAACTGAGAATACTTGCATGAGTTAGGGCTCACAAATCAAGGCCCCAAGGCTTCTGTGAGTCTCTGTTTCCCCTCTGTATAATTAATGGCACTCTCAAATACAATCAAAAGACTAAAAAGGCAATAGGCATTCTTATGGTAATAATCAGAATATAAAAACCACTGCTGTAAGCTTGATTCATACTTTACTCCAAACCGTCAGCTCATCCACACTTGCCACCCTTAAATTCATACTGTCACTGCCATGTTTTTAGGAGCCACTGGGATAAGATCAAGGTGAAGAAGGGCATTGATCAGAACAACAACTATAACTATTCTTAGGAAACCCAAAAGATGGAGATTTTCTATCTTCCATTTCCAGCACTTTGCTACCCTAATTGTCACGAAGCTTTGGCTGATGTCTGACCTAAATCTCCCTTGTTGTAATAGAAACTGGTTAGACCTTATCCTACCCACAGGGAATTTGTAGAAGCCTTTATTCCCTTTCTCTCTATTTGCACATTTGAAGCCCATTGTTATGTCCTCTCTAAGATTTATTTATATTAAACAGCTTAACCTCCTGCAACATTTCCTTGCAGGTTGCATTTCTCTTCTGTGGACTATTCCTAATAATCTGGATCATTCAGCAATGATCCAAATGGATATGCTCCTCAAGCAGAGGCCATAGCAGCATTCACCAGGGTGCAACAACTGGCTCCTGTCTTACAGACAAATTTTTTGGTGTCTGCCTCTTCTGCAGCAACATGACATGGTTGACTCATGTTTAGCCTGTGATCAATCATAACCCTCTTTTATGCAGCACTGCTGCTTAAGCTGATCATTTCCTCAGCTGGTACAACGGATCATTCCTAATTAAGCAAGAGGTCTTACACGTGTCCTCTCTGAATTGTACCACATTTCCTTCCAGACCATTTGTTCTGTTTGTCAAGATTATTTTGAACTCTAATCCTGCCCTCCAGTGTGCCTGTGGCTTTGTCTTAGCTGAGAATCGTCTGCAAACCTGAAAAGCACATTCACTATGTCTTCATCCACATCATTCATGAAAACACCGAGGATTCCTGACCTAGCACAGACCCCTCTGGAAATCCATTTGATACATTCTCTGATTAGACAATGACATTTACTCTCCAAATACAGTTTTCCAGCAAATAATATTATATACTTCAACTAGTGGATTCCTCTACTCCATTCTTGGAAGTTACTGTTAGTTTGTATGGAGGCCAGAAATGCAAAAGACAACAAAACCTAATAATAATGTTTCAATAAAATGACATCAAATGATGATCATTAACTCTCCACTCCCAGTGGGTAGTCAAGCATAACAGCGTCTACTCCTCTAATAACACAAATCAATAAAACACAGCTCAGGTACCTTTGTGGTATTTGTTGTCTTCGGTATCATGTTTATAGCAATATCCCAAAACCAGGACTGCATTCTTGAGACTCCCTTTTTCAAAGAAACAAAACATCAAATTTTCATTTAAATAGGAACTTTGTCATTTAAGGACAGAAAGAGTAGATGACATCATGCCACTAAGAGGATGGAAAGCAGAGGTCAGTCAACTGGACCCTTTATTCAAAATCATTAACCATGAAAGCCCCAGACATGCAAACAATATAGTTCATGTCTCCATTTAATGTAGGGGTTTATCAGGGCTCAAAGGCATAAGCACTGGATCAGCCAACCAGCCTGTTGAACAAGCCTGAGAACAAAGCACCCTATTATATACCACAAGCAGAGGTAGTAGAGTCACAGGAAACAGATGTCACAGCAAAGGGAGAGGCTGCAAACGAAGCCCCAGTGCACAGCAGAGACAGAATGTGCCAGTAGTGAGTTTGGTTATGAAAAAAGAAGCACAATGAAATATGATACAAACTAATTAAAGTGTTCTGACCTTCTTATGGCATGTAGGTGGGAAAGGAGAGTTAGCAAGGCAGCAGAAATAAGGGATGGATTGTAGGAAGGTGCCTACTGAATAATGCAAAAAAGACTAGGAAGACAGGAGTGGCTGGATCACAAAGGGCTAAGTGGAATATGCCAGTGTTTCAGCACCAACTTGCTGCTTATTTCCAACAAGACTTGTTTATAAGTGTCTTGCAAGATAGATGGAAACTGTTACAAGCTCTCCTGCCACAGCAGCTCCCTGTCCTATTCCCAGCAAGAGGAGGGCAGTCAGCCTTTGGCTTTACGGTAGTAGGAGAATACAGGACCCAGCTTATACACCTGGGTCACAGATCAGGCCAGGGAAGGAACAGGCTCCTGCCTGTGCCCCACACCTCTTTGTACATGAATTCTTGCATACTTCCCCAGAGAAAAGATGAGGAGGGTTTCTGGGATATAAATAGACTGGAGTATGGCTTATTGGGAAAGCCACAGCCTGGGAAGTTTTGTATGACTACACTGCAGTGTGACCCTCAAAATACGATCCTTCTGGATCAGCAGATGTTTTTAGTGTGTTCCCCAGGACCTCTACAAGGAGGAGAGAGATTTTCCCTGCCCTGTGGAGATCTCCAGTATATTCTCCTTTGATAATGATTTAATTCTACTTATGGTAGATGAGGGCTGTTGGGAACCACGTGTGTCTTCCATGCTCAGATTTTTCATAACTTAAATATTTCCTGCACCCAGTCCTATCCATACTCCTTATAAAAGTGACTGGAACTGAAGTATAATGTATCTTATTCAGATTAGGGTCCTTTCTTACTGTATAAATCATTCTTTATGGTAAGGCTGATGTCTATTATAAGCCAATGTGTTAGGTGAGAGAATAAGGAAAAGACATTAGATTCTCACATTCATATATGAACTAAGATAAAATTGATGTCTCAAAGTCTGGCAATCTCTTTTCCCTGAAATATTTACATCTGATTGACATTCTATATTTTAACCTTAAATGAAACTATTTAATAGAAAAGTACTTCCCTCTACTTTCTCCCATTTCCCACAAGTAATGCATTACTACCAAGAATTACTCAGCAGCCTCAGCGCCATTTTCACTGATTCTATGAAAATCACAGCAGGAACGAAGTCCTTGAATTTAGGAAAAAAACCCAACCCTTGCAAAATAATTGCTGGGAAAAAATGATCAAAAGAAAAAGTGCCCATCAAACCACATGTATCAATCTTACCTGGCCTTGCTGAGATTTGTGCAACTGCAGCTGAACTCCTCCTGAAGTATTAACTTTGCTATACATAAAATCTTGATTAAAAATGTTGAGGTGACAAGAAACAAAGACTGTGAGACTCAAGGCTTTTTAAATCACACCATATTATCCTATAGGACATACTTTCCCTATCAGTGACAGCAACAAGTGAGGCAGAAATTTTCATAGTGACTGCTCTTTACAAAATGCTAAAAATAAACGGTCTCTTTATGGCACTGATATTGGAGCTATCAGGACTAGAAGGACTGAAAATGCTGCGCTAGCATGTATCTGGACTCTAAAGCTTGCTGTCTTAACAGCTGAGGACTGAACAGACTCTACAAACTTGCTGCCACAGGCAAAGACAAGTCAGCGGAAGATGGAGCTTTTCTGTCCCACACCAGCGCAGCACTATGAGCTAACTGTGGTCTATGGATATTTTTGGAGTCAGAATGAAAAAAAACAGGCCCCAAATTTAATTCATGATGGTAATGAGAGAACAGCCTGCAACTGTGAAGTTTGCTAGCAGGATCACAACATGTTTCTGAGACCACAACAGCAGCTTTGGAGTCTTTTTTGACACTAAATCACACTGGCAAGTGAAGTCCAGAGCTTCTTTCAAAACACACTGGAAGGCAATGGGAATCCACACGTGCCACAGAGTACTTTCTGAAGTAATACACTTTGAGTGTACCCACCACTGCAGTACAATGAACTCTTGACTTGGTATGACCTTTATTACTTTTGGGAGAGATGCAGGAAAGTGTACAGGTGAAGGAAGTTTCAACAGCCAAAAATGCCCCATACTCAACCATGCTCCTCTGGCTGTTTGTAATCACCACTGAAACCCCACAACTACCCTCTGCCTACAGCAGCTCAAAACAACTGGTGACAGGAACAGCAAATACCTACAAGTCTGCACCCTAAGCCCAAGTGTGTAGCACTTTCCCAGCTTTGCTGTGATCTGCTGTGACTCAAACCTGAAAGAATCATTCCAGAGTAAGGATGGGAGAAGAAAACGGTAAGAAGTAACTAAGGAAAAATTATTATAACCTAACAAGTTCCATAGTGAGAGAAGCCAGAAGCATAAAACTTAAGATGGAGGAAGAAGACAGGCAGACACAGATGGAGACAGAGACTATCAGACAGAACATAGTGACAGCTGCGCTGAAGCTTGGCATAAGAACACAGTGAAGGTGAGGTGTGTTCACGTGCTGATCAGTGACAAGCCAGGGAAGAGCTATTTATGTGGGCACAGGTATGACAGCCTGCTGGTACTCACCAAACAGCACAGTGTCTGACAGTGACTGAAGATGACAGCAGTAGAGTAGAATGAATTAACACAACATGGAAAATGCTAATCTGTTCCAGAATACCATGTCAAACAGCACACAGCAATCCTGAACTTGGCAATGATTTTAAAGTACACATCATTTGATGGTTTTACTTACCCAGCTGAGCTGTTATCATGACTCTAACAGAATCACAAAAGTTGTCTATAACTCTCACAGGACGACGTGTTGATAAATCAAGCAGCAAGATGTGTCCTCCTCCTGTCCCTATCCACAGTGCAGTATTTTTCTGCAGGCAAATTGTCTTCACTCTTCCAGAATAAGCCAATTTATGTTTTGACTCCGTGTTTAGTTTTTCCATTTTGTCCCTATGAGTATTTAAAGAATTTGTATTAAAATCCGGCGGCGCACTATTCCACAACTGCTAAAATGACTCAATACCAGGCTGTCAAACAATCATTCATCAATGCTAATCAGTTGATTGACTTGAAACAAACTGGGATGAAAACCAGTGGACTTGTAAGAGCAGGCTGATCTGCTTCAAAAGAGCTTTACATAGGAGGCAGGTATACTCTGCTCTCTCCTGGTCTGCAGGAGGGTCACTTCAAAGTGGGAAGAGCACACACAGAGCTGGTCCTGCTCTCACCAAAAGAATCAAATACATGTGGCACACTAAGAGAAAGGAACAATTTAAATGCAAATGAAAATCACCATCAGTGTCAATTAAACTCTTATCTCCTACTGAATCTGTGCACTGGAGAGAGAAGACATATTCAGGGGATGCAGGTAGTAACTGGATGCAAAAGCATTAGTACCTGAAGGCCAGCAAAAGTCTTTCTTCTTTCTTGAGCAGTTACATGAGTATTCTTGATAACATAGAAAAATTGTGAAATATAATAAGGGTCTTAAGAAATTAAAATTCTGCATCAAATGTTTTGAAGTTCTCAGTCAAAAGAGAGGAAAGTTCCACATTTACCAAAAGAACTGGGCAAACTGTTTACCTCCAACAGGTTAAGGCAATATGCTAAAGAAGGCAATGTGATACTCAGTTTTCTATGCATCTCCCTGTACTGGGATGGAGTTATTTTTTTCTCAGCAGCAGGCACATCAGTCTGAGATGGAACACTTACTTAAGAAAATGTGCACAGTCAATTAGTTCAGAAAGTTTTTCTGTCTTCTTATCCCAGATTTCCACAAAATGGCTGTTTTTCTTTGCCAGGTAGATGGATTTGTCTATTGCTATTGAAATAATGTTTGCATCACTGTAAGCATTATGACAGAACCTAGGAGAGAGAACTCCAGTTAGATACACAGAAAATATCTAATTGACTACTATGAGCGGGGTTAGCCTCTCTCTAACTATTACAGAAAACTCAGCATTAGAACCAAACTGGACTTGGATACATAGAATCATAGAATAGTTAGGGTTGGACAGGACCTTAAGACCATCGAGTCCCAACCACCCTGCCATGGGCAGGGACACCTCCCACTAAACCATGTCACCCAAGGCTCTGTCCAACCCGGCCTTGAACACCGCCTGCGATGGATCATTCACAACTTCCCTGGGCAACCCATTCCAGTGCCTCATCACCCTCACAGTAAAGAACTTCTTCCTTACATCCAATCTAAACTTCCCCTGTTTAAGTTTGAACCCGTTACCCCTTGTCCTATC
>JAOEHY010014591.1:0-12919 GCA_025447955.1 Psilopsiagon aurifrons
TGTCATCGGCAAACTTGCTGAGGGTGCACTCAATCCCACTGTCCATGTCACCAACAAAGATGTTGAACAAGACCGGTTCCAAAACCTATCCCTGAGGGACACTACTCGTTACTGGCCTCCAGCTGGACATTGAGCCACTGAGCACAACTCTTTGCATGCGGCCATCCAGTATGAAGGCTGAGAAAGTTGGGGCTGTTCATCATCACTGTGATCCCCACAATAATGTCTCCCATCGTTGTTCTCCCTTTAACCCTGACTCACAAACTCTGTATCTACTGCTCACCTATCCCCAGAGTTCCATACTCTCCAGCTTATCCCTAACATAAATAGTAACTCCCCCTCCCTGCCTACCAGGCTTATCTTTCCTAAAGAGACTGTAACCTTCCATTCCAACACACCAGTCAGAGGAGCCATCCCACCATGTTTCTGTGATGCCTATGATATCTTACCTCCGTAGAGGTGCACACATCTCTAATTCCTCTTGTTTGTTCCCTATGCTACAAGCCTTTGTTTAGAGGCATCTGAGCTGAGCTCCAATTGAAGCCAGGTCATTGGCTGGAGCAGCTGAAATATCGCTACATTGCTCTGAATGTTTATTATAGGTGCTGTCAATTTCTAGGATAAAGTTCTGCTGTGTATTTCCAAAATGCAACTGCTTAAATTTCATACTTTCATACTGACATACTAATTACTAGAAACACTGCATTTGTACTAGGCATAGATTCAACTATTATCAGCTTTCAGTACAAGTTCTTTCTATTAAAAACCTTGAGAACATAAGCAAATATAGACATCAATACTTTGCCCCTCGGCTTCAGCGTTGTATAAATACATAACAACATAACTGACACTTTATTTAATCTCCACTGACTACAGTTAACGACCCTCAGCCTGAACACAGCTCCATTCCCACAGAGCTGTGCACTCAGCTGCTTGGCTTGTGTAGGACTGGCTTTAACTACTTTTTCTTCTACAGTCTATATGTGAATAACTCTTATTTCATAAAGAACTGAGAAATCCATGATGGAGCCTTCCCTTTGTGTTTTCTTGCCTTGAGTTGACAGCAATGGAAGCATGATTTTATCTTGCTCAAAGAAGCTCACTATTGTAAAACCATTAACACTTTTCAGAGAAGACTATAAAGGCTTAAGATAAACAGCAGAAAATGCTCAAAACTGAGAAAATACTCCGATTAAATTGCTTCATTAGTATTTTAACAATATGAAGAGATACATAATGGCTTAAAAGAAGTCTACCCAGAAATCTTAAATAATGAACTACACTGTATCTAGAGAGAAGAGCAATAGAAAGGGAATTACAGGATCTGACATAAAAGCATAGGATTGGATTGTTCACATTAATTGTGTTTTGAAATACCACTATTTTTTTTTTTTCCTTGCTAGTGTGGTCAATAGAAGCGATATGGCAGAGGACACAGATTGCCATTACGTGTGCCTTTTATTACAGACACTATTTTCCCTTTCCCACGTATCACAGTGCGACTCTTTAATAAGGTGTGGCAACATGGCTGAAATAATTGTCTGCAAATTTAAGTCAGTATCAACTTTCCTTGCTTTTGCATATTGATTTGCATTTGGAAGCGTATTACTTGAAAGTGTAGCTTTCCATTTAAAAAAAGAAGCCTAGAGAAATACATATATAGCTGCATGTATACGCATATATATGGTTTATATCTGCCAATACACTGTTCAAGTAAGTAATAAACACTGACCACTTTCTTTACCATTCTACCATTTAACTGTTCTTAAAAAGCATCCAGGCTGATGATGCAACTCACAGCTCTCTCCCTTTCACACTCTTTGGCTTAGGATCAAAGGAGATTGCTGGTGCTTGTTCAGGTCTCCCTACACAGCTAAACACCAAGCAAGGAATTAGGAGGTTTAAATGCTACAGGCAAATATAGCTCTAGGCAGTTAGTGTAAGTTTATTCATCACATATTTGGGAGGTTTTTGGGTTTTTTTTTTTATAAAACTCTCTGAATGCACTCTTCAACTGTCATTATGTGAAGCTCCCAGAATAGACCAGGAAACACTTCTAGCTATCCAGTACTTTGTCAAAGGGAAAATACTCATTTGTCTTAGGTAACATTATTAATACATATAATATGCCACTTGAAGTAGCTGAGAGACTAGAGCTATATTCAGTCTTTGAAACAATTCTTTTGAATAAGTTAACTAAGGTACTGTTGGAGGGTAACAGTGGGTTTCATTGCCAGGATGGGTGATACCCCTCCACAGACAAAACACAGCAACCCCTCCCTGTTCTAAGCTTATTCTGGTTCTAACTCCTGTTATCACTTTGGTATGATTAAGCCTATCGCTATCTTATTTGGCATGTATGGAAGCAACTCCACTTGTCTAGAGAAAGAGACGTTATTTCATCTGCGAAAAAAAATCTTTATGTCCATTTTTTTCCTTTTCTTAAAAAAACCACACCTCTGACACATTTTTATGTCACACTCTGACACATTTTTATATTTTTCTCCAATTACCTATGCATACTTTTAAATTTAAAATTAAAAATATAAGTAAATTCTGATATCTACAGGTAGCAGCATCCAATGAATACATTCATCTTTGTGAAGATCACAAAGCATGACTTCCTCCCCCCCAAACTGAGCAATATAAAATGGTGGTCTAAAAACAAAGAAGTGAAATATCAGATAAAGTCCCTGGTAGTACTGCAAACATCCAAATGATCCATAAAGAGCACTGCCTTTTAAAACAGACGCACAACATGTATGCCTTTTATGTTTCAGATAAAAAAGAAACTGCTTTGGTGAGAACAGAAAACAATTTTGTCTCAGAAGACTGCATTTTCATAACATCACATATTTAATAAGAAGTTTCTGAAAATACTGAGAAAGCATGGATTGCTGAAAATATCTGTTTTCAATGAATTAAAGGAATACTTGTTCTAACGTGTTGTACAGAGCACATAATTGTAGTTAAAGATCAAATAAAAAAAAAAGATAGCTAAAATGAGAAAAAAACCCAAAATAGTATTTACAGCATTTTAAAAGGTAAAGCTATCCTACTATTACAAAAGTTTAAAGTCAGCTTTTCAAGAGCATTTTTACAGACAGAAAAAATTGTCATATAAAATCCTTTCAAAATAACCAAAGTAACCAAACACTCCTCAGTACACTTCAGAAAATACAGATACTAAAATTTCATAAAATAAAGAAGTACAAACAATAAAAACAGTACTGCCTATTTTAATGGAAATTCTTACTGGTAGTCTTGTAAGTATGAGAACTCCTCCTAAGTCACACAAAAGTTCCTATTCAATGATAAGCGGTCATCCTTACAAAAAAGCTTCACACAACTGTACCACTGGGAAAAAAAGGCTTAGAAACACATCCACTATTATTTTTTAAGATTTATTCAGTCAACAGCTTATAATCATCTCTAAAGGGACACAAATGCATTGCATCACAGATGAAAATCTTCAGCAACTGCTAAAATGAAAATCAAGAAATTATTATAATCTAGTAGTTTGGCTTGCAGCATGCATTAATCAGAAATCATAATAAATCCACATGCTTCTTCAGACAGCACATTAGTCAACAGTTTTGTATGATAAGGACATTGACTAATGGGCTCAGAGTTATAGGGGTCAATCATAAACTCATCAAATGCTTCATTTAATTTCTTAATTTGGACAAACACAATTTGTTTATGAGAAAGATATCAGGTGTTCTTGAATGAATAATGGCTATGAAACCAAACTCCATTAATCAGCTCTTGATTACAAATGACTCAGAGATTGTTTGTTCTAATTTCATTCATTTGGGTCAACAAAGAGGACATGAGCAAATGAAACCACTTGGAGAAAATGGCACACTTAGTTCTCCATATTCAATAAAGTTGTGATAAATATTCACTCAATAACTTTAAACCAAGAATTTTATTACCCACATTAACTATTATTATTATTATCCTTTGTTCAAGTGAAAACATTAATATAGATGATTTACAAGAAGATTGTGTAAGCACAACACAAGATCTTCAGATACTGGACATCCATACTTCTGAATTCAGAGCTTGTATTTCAGGTTAAATGTGGAAAGCACAAAAATGGCAGCTTTTTATTTCCACTTGCTGTGAAATATTTCAAGAAAATGATGCAATTCAACATTTTCAGCAAGCAGGAAAGGTGAGCTTAGCAGAACTTGAAAGGGAACCAAGAGAAAATAAGGTGTGTGGACCTATGTATAACCAGATTGACAAATCCCTGCTGTATTTTGCAGGCTCGAAGATTTTTTTTTTTATCCCAGGCTGTATTACTGCTCTCCATTAGCACTTCTGCACTTTGTGACTGTGCAGAAAAACAAAAGAAGTTTTTTAAAGTTTGCTTGCAAGAACTGGGTTTGTGTGCAGGAGGAGCCACCACTGACAACATTAAGGACAACATGTTCAGTTTGAAATGCCCACTGCCTGATGACTTCAGCCGCATATATAGTGATGAGATCTCACCTTGTTCCTTCTGCCAAACACTCTCTGGGCAAGCCAGCTTGCTGTTCCAGCTGCCTTGTGGTCCCAAGCTGTCACACAACTGAACCCCCAGTTCTGACCAGTCCCTGGACAGCTAGGGCTGCACTTGTGCCCGAGTATGAGAGGAGGATTTCCTCCGATGACCAGCATGGCGAGACACAACCTCTAACAACTGAAAGACCACCTCTTAACATCCCTCTGCTCCATGACAAAATGTGCTGCACTGTACAGCATTAATACTAACTCCATCAATATCTGGCTCATAAACTTAGGGCATTTTGTTCAGTAGCAATCATATCAAATGAATCACAGAATGGTTTGGGTTGGAAAGGACCTTAAAGCTCATGTAGTTCCAACCCCCCTGCCATGGGCAGGGGCACCTTCCACTAGACCAAGTTGCTCAAAGCCCGGTCCAACCTGGCCTTGGAAGTACAGAAACGAAAATATGAATCTTAGTTAAAAGTCTGCCTTTTTTCTGTGAGTATATACTTAAATACAATAATGATAGTTAATTCTGCATCTGCAGTTCATCAATCTTTTCTTCACATTTAGAAATGTATATTCCTCAATAACCCTGAAGTTTTCTTCCACTTGAAAAATAACAGCAGATAAGGCATGAATCACTAATCACAATTTATAATCTAAGTTTGAAGCTAAGGAGGAAATGAGGATGACATGGTCACACATGAGACCAAGTTCTGGGACACAGGCTTCACTCCTGCTGTCACAGGCTACCTGTGATTGTTGTTAAGTCATTGAAACTCCCTGAAACTTTGACTCTACCTCAAAAGGGCACTGAGATCTAAAATCCATTGACGGATAAGGAGTATTCATCTATTACATTATAGGTGCCTTGGAAATGCCTACCAACTGGAGCGTGAGCAAGGCTCTGATAATTACCTCCACACTCACACTTGAAAACTTGATGGATGCACCATCATGACAGTGAGACAGAGCAAAGAAATTTTATTTCTTTTCCACTTATGTCTCTCTTCAGCAAGCTCTCAGAGGGATCCTGGTACGCTTCACATTTAAACATGTGATTTGTGCCCCTCAGCCAGAGGCAGTGCTGCTGAGCACATTGAACATTTTAAAGCCCTTTTCTGGGTATTCGTGCCTTAAAATCCAGCTATACACTCTACAGTTTATCTTGTAGAAAAATCTAAACTGATGATGGCAAATACCCAAAGATTAACAGGGCAGACTGTTATATCTTAGGGGTACGCATTCTGGCTAATGCTTTACTACCACAGACCAAAGCAGGCACCTATACTGTGAAGATGGCACAACAGATCAGGTAGAATATGAAAAATAAATGCTTTGCTATCAATATTAAGATGTAACATTTCCCAAAAGGCATGCTCAAACAGAAACTATTCGCCCAACCACATATGGTTTCTGCAGCCAAAACAGGGTATAATTAAATTATTGGGCAAAGTTGCTAACTATAAATTGATACAAAACTTAAGTTAACTGAAAAATTGTCTTTGACTTAAGATCAATAGCAGGACTGAAAGATTCATCTGCACATAATTAGCATACATATTTGCATCAAAATCATGTACACCATATGCTACAATATTACTGAAAACCCCTTAGTTATAATGTAAGCCCAAGGTACTTTTGTTTCTCAGCAGCACAAATAAGAAAAAGTATCAGATAAAAATCTAACAAAAAAATAGAAACTCTTAAAGATTTAGAATTATTTAGAAAGGCAATAAATGTTCCTAACTAGTAAAGTTACTGCAAAGTCTACTTACAGGCTCTGTTTTATGTTATGACAACATCCCTACAATAGCAACTACTCACTGGCTTCTTAAACTAGAAAAATTAAACATCCTATAAAAATGGTTCAAAGCATCTTTTTAATCTTTTGCAAGAACCTAAAATAGGTCATGAAATGAATGGCTTCCAGATACTGATACAATGGCATTTTAAATTGCAAACCTGAATTATTTTGCTTCAAACATATTTTATTCTCTACCCAAATTTGTTTAATTAAAATTCCATATTTTATCAGCAATAATGAAAATGAGGTTAATTATTTAAGTAATTATTGACTAATCAAGTGTTTACTTTGCTCACCAATGACACAAAACAGCTGCATTTCAAAATCACACACTCTGTAAGGACAAGACCATTAATATGTTAAAATAGTAGTTACTTGGACTAATGACTTTTTTATATAGTTGTTGCTTTGCATGAACAATGTATATTTTTGTAGTACTCTAATGAGATCAGGTAGCTTTTGCTAGCAAATCAGGAACAAGTGATGTTAAAGAAGTGTATCCAACGTCCAGCTGTACAAGCATTTGTGCATGTCTATGAAGCTCACTCTGCAGACCATCCAAGTCAAAATTCTTTCTGCATCTTTCTAAAAATCTGTCTTAAAATATATGCAATTCTCATAAAACGCACAATATAAAAATTATCTATCAAATTTATTACAGTATCCATTTTCTTGTTTGGGGTTTTGGAATTTCTTTTCGTGGGTTTGTGGTTGGTTTTTGTTTGTTTTTTAAATAATTTTATTCTCATATTGCTCAGAGCTTGTTCAGAAGTGCTCTTGCTGCTGATATCATTAAGTAAATTGGTTTTAGCACAGAAATCTGCTGAGTAGGAATCAGCAGTTAACCTAAAAACTGGGTTCACTATATCCATAATTAGATGAGTTTTCTAAATTAGCTAATTTTCGAGAATTGGATAAAATCTTCCATCTTCAAATACATACCTACAGCAGAAGGATATACTATGAAAACTTTTGAGAAATCACTCTAAACTGAGGATGCGCACCTGTCACAGTGATACTGTCTGAACAGAACTGAGCAGATGAAAACAAAAATAATTAAGCATTTCACCAATCAAGAGTTATAAACTAATCTGTAGAGTATGGGGACAGCAATACAGATGGAAGAATACATTTTCAGATCCTTATGGAAAGGATGAGCTCAGACAGCCCTTAAGTCCGGCTATGGGAAGCTGTACCTTTTACTCCACAATTCAATAAAGACAGAGCATTCAGTACATCAGATGGCAGCAGAGATAAACTGGACTTCATATCCTGCTTGAACAATTTGTTAGCCATTTCACAAGTGTAATTCCAGTTTATTTACCTGTGAAATAACTGAGGCAGGGAACAATAACAAACTTTACAGACTGGTGCCAACTCATGATTCACTAAAGATCAAAATTCCCACCAGTTTCATAGACACTGAAAGAACCACCAACCTTCTTCTTAGCGCAAAACCTCTTCTATGAATTCTTCAGACAACAAATGTATTAAGAAATAACCGTAAAGCTTACTTATCAAAACAGAGACTGGGATCATTCATCAAATTTTGCAAACTGTAATCTTTCATTAGTCTATATATCATGCAAATTATATTCCTGAAAACTGAATCTTCTATTCATATCTAGACTCCTGGAATACAAGGAAAAAATCAAGAACATTTTTTCTACTGAAGAACATCTGTATCTGTTCTGAACTTGTTAGCACAAAACTTAAAAAACCTAGGATAAAGATGGGTAGAAAAGTCTGTGAATGGGGAAATCAAGTATGTAAACATACTAACAGGCACACAAAATTCTTGGGAAAAGATGCAGAATATTTGGATTCATTTTAGTGGATGAAAGTGTAGTTTCATTTATAGCGAACCTGTAGAAGGAAAAGAATAAGATACTCAGAAAACTTTCAGATTGCCTTAAGCACCGGATGTTCTCTCTTCAAAATCTGTGTGCGACAGAAATCAAGGTGGTTCTCTACCTGAGAGAAGTTGTATTTAAGCTGCTGTTAACAAAAATTTCAAAGCATTATTTTGTGACTACAAAACCAAGATGGTAACAGGGTTTTTTTGTTGAACAATGTCCAAAGGAATTCCATGGTACCAGCTATTTCAGGAACTCCAGGGATAAAAAAAAAAAAAAAAATCACTGTAGATCAAATTGTTGAAAACACATTCACTGTGGAAGAATAAAAGGTCTTCTTTAAGTTTCTGCTTGATCCTCTGGCCCGACGAGTATTTCTGAAGGACTTCAGTTTCACTTTGGGGTTAATGTAGCGACAGATAGGCAGCAAAACAATTAATGAAATCCGCAGATGAAGTTTCTTATGTTTATCTCCAAGAATGAACCACAAAAAGTGAGGGGAATATTGAGACCTCCTACCAGAGCCTCTAATAGTTGCCGCTACATGTTTGGACAGACAGACAAAATAGGACATTAGGCTGATGGACTTAATTCAGATTTGGTACACTGTGCAGTTAAAAAAACCTAACATAGCATGTTCAGTCTCTCAGAGCAGTGAGAGAAAATATGGCCCAGATCAGGTACAGCTGGATAAAAGTAATACTCTGTTATTACTCAGTCATTCAAGAGCAGCCATAAAAGTAGCAGTCCAAGAAACCAGATCGTTATCTCTTTGCATCCCAATTGGCATGCATGAAATGATCACCATGTATGTTTGCATGTCAATTAGAAAGATTACAGATGGAAGGAATCCATCTCCTGGCATTTATGTTTTGCAACTCACAAATGCAAGGCACTATCGTTTCATGCATTTATTTGCTACGTTAACAAACAACAAATTACCTCTCAGTTTAGTACATTTAACCAAACTGCTGGTCACTACTGCCAACCCAAATCTTGATCTGTGCCAAAGAGTACACCTGCGCATGTGGCTGCCCATCCCAGTCAATCCTTAATGCTAACATGTACAAATGTGCAAATAAACAGCTACCTCAGTATTTGAAGAAAACTATTATTGAGGGCGTACTGTAATAGCTACGCCTTGTGTATGTTTTCAGAACAATTGTTTTATCTTTCCTCCACGCACCTTCTTCATTTCCCCCTGAAGTTCTCAGTACCACTCTTTTTCTGTATCACTTGCTCATATGAGGAACAGAGGCAAAACAGCAAAACCTACTGCTCCTGACCAAGCCTCAGCTATAAAGTGAAGCGATAACACAGAGCGAGTACTGAAACAAAAAAGGCATAAAGAAAAAAAAAGGGAAAAAAAAAAAGCCCATTTCCATTTCTTACGGCTACAAGCAGTTACTGCTTACACTTAAAGCCACAGCAGCAACAGATTTGACAGTTTCTTCTCAGATTCATTTCTGAAAACATGAACAAATGTCTAGCCTCCCCAGAACAACCTTGCAGAGTGAGCTTCCTGAATTCTAATATAAAACTTCTTCTTTTAATCTACTTTTTCTGGATTTTGTTTATAACATCTTAACTCCCCTGTGCTCACATACCCATACCCAGATCTTGCCTTTTCAGTGGTGTTTTCATTAGGAATGGATTCTTATTAATTCATATTCTCTTTAGCTTGGAGTTCAAGAAATGCTGCACAAAACACCTTGAAAAACGTTTTTAGTGCCTACATCCATGCTTCTCATAAAGAGAAAAGGTAATTCACTAAGACAACTTTGCTCACATAATTGAATTCTATATAAATGGAAATAAAATTATTCAGTGTCAACATACACTACTCAAAATACCTGTTTGAAATTGATAGAAATAAGAATTTTGCATTAAACTGAGCACATCCACATAGTAACTGTCAATTTCTTTTTCAATATTCAGCAACTTTTAAGCCTGTTGTAAGTTAAAATTCTCAGAATTTCTGGGGAAAGCATTATTTTAGAAGCTATTTTTAAATTTCCATGAATCGGGAAAATATTTAATGTATTATTTCATCCTTTGTGCATGTATTCCAATACATTATCACCCTTCTAAAGCTCTTTGCATAATTAGAAATTCAAACTAAATTTTTCAGTAGAAAGAACACAAATAGCAAAATCAAAAGAAAAAATAGTTAAAATAAATCCATAAACATTTATAAATTTAGCATTTAAAAATGAGCACAAAGAAATTTTTCATACTTGTTGCCACCTGCCTGCCTTACTACTTTGCATAGCTGGAAAATAAGAAAAATAGAAGCCATCCTATTTAACTAAACAGTTTTTATTAAAGTAAAAGAAAAGCAAGAATCCATAAAGTAGCAAGTGATCCTATTAGTTCCACCAGACTAAAATCATACAGTCTACGTATGTGGTCCTTTCAGCCACATCTGTTATGAGCCATTTTGATACCAGAAAGTAGAGAATATTTGACTATTTATCAGGCACTGAGTGCAAATTAGGATTTTCTCCCCAGTAACATGTATTATAAAACACTTCAATTTTTACAACAGCTAAGGCCAAAGTACTTTTCATCTTCAATGATTTTCTCTTTAAGGAATATGTAAAATGTAATAAAGATGCATGGTACAAAATTAAACGGAGCAATATGACAGTATAATTCAAAGATAATGAGTTAAATATCCAATATCCAGAATAGCTGCCAAACAGATCTGATAAATGTTAAATGCTTATGATTTGTATTCATCAAATTGCTAACATCATGTTAGTGTCTCAGTTCTGAAGTTTTCTTTAAATAAACGCTGTCTAGAGTTCTTTGCACAAAACCGCTCTACTCTTGAATGCTCTTTCAATGATAGATTGAAATGCAGATTCCAAAAATAGATCAGTCACTTATTTCAACTCTAGACCTTTGAAAATCCAGATCAATTGCCTTTTGTCATTGTCTTTATATGGAGAGTAAGAAATATCTGCTTATCACCATAGAAAAACTTTCAGGCTCCTTTAGTAAAGGCAGCAATATTGATAATTTGAAATGTCCACATGCTATTTTTCATATCACTGTATTTACATTTTTTGAATCTTTACCCTTAATCCTTATGAGAAAACATGGGTGCCATATAACAATTCAGAGCTCAAATTAACCAGCTTTAAAGTTTTGACTTTTTTGATTAAGCTTATAGGTTTTAGTAAGGCAGGATTCAAAGCAGGGCAAACTTTTTCCTTAATGCAATATGAGCAAGCAAATGTTTAGCACAAAACCCCAGCTCAAATCTTCCGTGTTTCTCCGTCTCTCGGTAATGAAGTCTGGGAAAGAAATCACAGACACCCAAGTGGTTTGGCAACTGTAAGTGACAGAAGCTCAGCTAAATCCTCTGTTTACACTGGGGATTAGCCGGGTAGATTGTACACTGCAAACTGAGCTATCGATGGTCAAGGGAACCTGCTCCCTGTCAGCCCGTGGGGCAGCAGCACAAAGCCTGGTCCTGGTAGGAAGTGACCCATGAACGTATCCCTACGAAGGATTTATACAAAGCCAATCTGCCTCATAGAAACTCCATATGACCATTAACCGGCCTGCAAGGCCTGCCAGGAGGCCTAATTACAGGTCTACAGAGCCCAATAACAAAAGCTGAAGAGCTTTAGCCTAGGGATGATCTGCTTTATACTGACTTGAGAGAGTCCATATAGAGTGACAAAAAGAAAGAGGTTTAGTTTCCAAATTCTCCCAAGAGACAAAGCATTGTAGCTAAGTCTGGAAGGCCCACATGCAACATACTTCAGATAGGCTTAAACATACCACCCTCTCAAAATTAACATTCAACTACTGCCTGCTTAACATCTGCTCAAACATGGCAAGTTGCTGTGATAATGTTAGAGGATGCTAAAAAGGCTTTCTGATACTTCAATATTATGAAATGTAAGTAAGTAAAGTTGCGCAAACATAAATTTATAGCCAAGACAAACAACTTCTACTGAATGACAATTTTTATAAATCAAAACTCGGTTGCCTCATATATTAAAGCAGAGTGCTTCAGTATCTGCGAGTATTGTGCTGCTTAACGAGAACAAAGATGCTGACATCATACCACCCCCCAAAAAAATAAAAACAATAAAAAATTAAGAAAGTGCATAGCAAAGTCAGCATGAATGATGAATGAAGGACTTGGAGACACAACTCATTGACAGCACTGTATTACCAGAACATAAAAGTGACCATCTTCTCCACCCTCCCCTCCATACAGAGGTGAGTATTTCATATTTTACCAGCTCTCCCACAAGACCACAGAAATCATGATTCCCATTACCAAAACACACCAGGAACAAAATTCCAATTAAAAAGAGTATGGTTTACTCTTTGCTATATTTTGTCTTTCAGAGAAATCAGTTGTTATGTCCTAAATTAATATTTAAGATTCTAAAAGCAGACTTCCACAAGATACTAATTATCTTTAATTCCTGCTGAAGCTGATCAGCTGGCCACTGGACCTACCTTCCCTAAAATCAAGCATCTCTGGTAACGAAGAAAGCAGTGAAGAGCAAAGGGAACGCTGTAATGTACAATTAACTTTTTCTTAAAACTATGGCCATTGTACTAGAAAAGGACTTGAAAAGGCTGACACACTGAAAGCACTTGCAAACCTATATTCTCTAAACCGATAACATTATCAGTGTATTTCAATACACCACTTTCTCTTGCTTATAAAGCCACAGGGATAAAGCCACAATTTCCATGTCAATAGATTGATGTGAAGGGGGGG
>JAOEHY010014592.1:0-13554 GCA_025447955.1 Psilopsiagon aurifrons
CCCTGTTTCAGTTTGAACCCGTTACCCCTTGTCCTATCACTGCAGTCCCTAATGAAGAGTCCCTCCCCAGCATCCCTGTAGGACCCTTTCAGATATTGGGAGGCTGCTCTGAGGTCTCCACGCAGCCTTCTCTTAGATACTATTTTTGTTCTGTGTGTTACTGCTAAATGCAGTAACTGCTCCAGGAAGCATTCTTTTAACTGACCACCAGTGTGCTGCATGTAGCTGCAGGGGTCCCCAGTGCCAGCCTGTGCCCCACCTTGTATCATCCTGTACCTGTACTCCTGTGTGCTGCATCCTGCATCTCCACTGCTCAGGGGAGCGTACCAGACTTGTACTTCTATACACTGCACTGAGTCAAAAATACCTCATTCTGCATAGGACAAGGGGAACCAAGGGGGTGGCAGCTTTTACACCCCAAATATGAAGCTCCTCAGTCATTTCTTCTGTGCAAGTCCTGTCCTCTGTCAGCACTTCTGCCCCTCGAAGTGGCCGCATCCTGCTTCACAGTTTCACAAGGCACTGGCAGGACCGGAGCAGAGCACATTAATACTTTCTCAGCACAGCCACGAAGCTCAGCCCAGGAAGCTGCCCTGCCAAACTTCACATGTTTCATAGGGTAGGCATCAGCTCTAGAGAAGAGGAAATATACATTTAAACCCAAACAGGCTCCGCTTGAAGAAAACATTGGTTTTCACTGCAGCTGTGAATTAAGGTAAGAGACAGTTCCACTTGACCTATAATTTGACAGAGCAGGAAGACAACAAATGGTGTCTGATGTACTTACTTAAGTAAACTCTTCACTGCTTCAAGCTTGGAATCTAAATAATACTTAATTTGGGTAAAGATGATGTGGATAATATTTATAAACTGTGAAAGCAGAAAGGGAAAAGCTTTTATTAATCAAAGTGACCCAGAGCAGAGAGATTTTACTGTGATGCGCTATTTGTGGCAATATTCACCCTGGCTAGAAGTCTTCAAGGTTAATGCTGGCAGATGGCTAGTGTGCAGCATAGAAAAGACAGAGCAAGAAGATGCAGCCCTTCTGCTTCATCAGATGGGTTTTGTGAGATGTCAGAACTCACCAGCGTGGCTTGATTTTAGTTCTAGTCAGTGAACCAACATCCCAAACATCGCCGACACCGAAGGACAGCCCGAACCAGAAAGCCTGCTAGGGATGACAGCGAGTGTCTGATGAGGACAGAGCAGCAAGAGGATGGCAGAAATGAAAAGGAACCCAGAAACCCCAACTTTCTATATGAGCAAGTCACTTAATTTCTCTGTGACTCAGATTTCAATGGGAAGGTTGTTGTTACAAGGATGGCTGCTGATTTGGGTGAGACGTTTGGGTAATCCAGTGATGGCAGCCTGTTAAGTGCTTGTGTGATATAAACATAGATCCAGAAACAGAAGTTCTGTTGGGGCAAACCCTGTGTTGATGCAAGCCAAACAGAGGCAGAGAATTGGGTGAGAGGATAAAAGACAGCAACTGAAATGAATTCTGAGGGTTTGGGCAGAACAGAAGTCCAAAAGGGAGAGGAAAAGGCTAAAGTTTGACAAAGGAGAACACTTGGTAAACTGAGAGTAAATCACAGAGTAAATGTGATCTTCCCAGGAAGGGGCTGTCAACTCCACAGTTTAAACCTCATCTGGACATAGTCAAGGAGGAGTAATGCTCTCTAAAATGACAGAGAAGATGATCTAAGAGATGTCCCATTTGTAGACAGCCTTCTCAGTTTTCTGAAGGATGCTGAAGCAATGTCAGATTATTAATAACAAAAAGGGGGGGGGGGGCAGGAAGTAAATAGGCCCCACAATAAATGTGGTGAGACGATGGGGCGAGTGGTAACTGTAAACAAGCACAAACAGTGCACATAGCTACAAAAATTCATCTGTTTTCACTGTCTTTTCAACAGAGAAATCAAACGGAATGTGAATGCTGCTTAAGAAGGGCAGGCCTGGGAAAAACGAATCCTGAGGAGCAGCAGGTAAGAGAAAACACCACCATAATGCTCAGCAATAGGTATAAAATTACACAGTGTCACGAGTAACTGTGCGAGCAAGCAAGGCAAAGGGGAACTAATGGCTACAGGACATAGCTGTGAAGCAGATTTCCCAAGAAAACCCTGATCCTGGCAATCACCATCCAGCCAAATGACAACCCCAAAGCTCAGTGCCCTGGAGGGGCAGCTCTGTCCCCCAGCAGCTGAGTTAAAGTGCTCCCCAGCTTCTGTGAGGACAAATACAACTGCTGCTCTCCAGCAGGATTCTTGCAGCGTTCACCTGCTTTCCCATCTCCTGGCTGGGCTCTGCCTGGAAACCACCTCAGGTTGCAGAGGCTTTGCAGAGGACCCTTGGGTCTGGCTACAGAATGGTGACCCTGAGAGTCACGGATGAAAACTTGAGAAGCATTTCAGTGATTTTTGAACCTTGGGTTTAAGGCTTGGAGAAAACACAGGTGTCTGAATCATGCTGTCAGGCCACAGTTCCTAAATGCGTAAGTCATTTCTGACATGGGTTTTTAAGGCTCTGACCTCTGTAGGGCCACATTACTAAAGGTGCTTTGACTGCCAGAGGTTCAGGCTAATGCCTTGTGGGACTTTTCAGAAGCCCCCCACAGTATTTAGCTCCCTTTCAGAAGAATGCCCCATCGCTGGCAGTGTTCAAGGCCAGGTCGGACGGGGCTGGGAGCAACCTGCGCTAGTGTGAGGTGACCCTGCCCGTGACAGGGGTTTGGAACTGGATGAGCTTTAAAGCCCCCTCCAACCCAAACCAGCCTGGGATTCTGTGAGTCTATGATTGTATCAATGGTAGCACCCCAGGAAAATGCCTTGATGTGACTATTGGCATGGTCACTTGCTCAAGAGCCTTGGTTATGCCCTGAAAGTGGAGCCATGACAAAGTCAGAGTACACGCACTTTTGAAGTGATGAGTTAAGCTGAAAACTTTTGCCCTGGTTACTTACTGCCCTGCAGTTCTCTCCAGGTTAGTATGGAGAGTCTCTAAGAAGCACTTTCCAATGCTATAAAGCCTTAAGGAAAGGTGAAAAATATCCTCTCCTGCCAAGATCTCCTGATCCAAGACTGATCTTTTCAAACATATCTTTTTACCCCAGATTATTGGTTTAAGTTTGTAGATTTTATCCCCAGCTGATGGAGTCTGCTTCCAATTCAGTTTGTGATGTTGGTGTAAAAACTGTAGAACTGGTCCAGTGAAGGGTCATTTTTTATCTCTCTTTCACCTAAATGCCTTTGTAAAGGGACCACAGGCCTCGGCAAGATTCAGACTTCTATTTAGCTTAATCAGCAGTGGTTTGATGAGCTTCCATTTCTGGGTGCTTTATTTAGGACACCTTAAATGCCCTAATTTTCAGAAAGCCTCAGCATCATTCTTCTGCACCTTGAATCCACCTTGAGCTGGAAACTATAACGAAGCAACCCAGAGCACTATTCTGTCGCTCAAAGAACTCTATCCTTGAAGTCCAGGGCCAAGTCTCCATAAATTTAATCAACCAAAGCAACAAGTGATTATTAAGAATAACTCTGCCAGGCCACAGAAATGGCCCTGCTGGTGTGAGAATAAATCACAGAATTAAAAAGAAATACCAAAGAAAGTCATTTTCTCACCTTAAAGTCATCCGGGAAGGACTGGAGGACCAGGGAGCAAGGATGCATCTGGAATTACACCACACACACACTTGGAAGTGACAGAGGAATGAAACAAGAACTGGTTAGAAGGTGGCAAAACATGCAGGGTTTAACAGAGCAGAACAGACTGGCTGTTTGATAGCAACATCCCTGTCCCCAAACAGAGGGGACCAAACCAGAGTCACTGTTGCTAAGATGAGTGTGCCCAAATAGCCCATTTGCTCTGCATCCAAGCCTAGCAGGGGCTGTAGGGTTGAGCTCCTCCACTGTGTCTGGCCTAAACCCATATTCCAGGCTGGTATTTTCTCCTGTGGAGATGTTCAGACTTACAAAAATCTTCTTCTCCTACCCGAGCTCTGTTCCAGTCATTTGCCTTTCACTGTTAAAATGTGTATCTGATTTTTAGCTTGCAAGTCTCTGGTTTGAATTCCCATGCATCAGTTTGCAGTACAGCTAATCCCACTACATGAGCAAGGTTATGAAATCAAGTGTACGCCTACAGCCCCAGCCCCAAGCTCTGCAGTGGTAAAGCCACTTCCCATTTAGCATCTCTTTAAACATCTGTGAGCACCTGAGGGTTGCATCGGCTTTTCTTACTGCAACATCTGGCTAAGGGCTGGGTTTCAGACTCTGCCCATAGCAGCAGCCAGGTTTCCCAGCAGATGTGCTCCCACTCTTGAGGCACAGTCCGTGGTGTTTAACTCCCTAGCATGTCACTTTGGCTGCATTAAAGCCAATGTGAATCATCCAGGAAGCCCTGGATTATTCAGTTCTGTCTGAATTACTGTCTAATTCTCTAACTCTTTCATCACTTCCCCCTGCCACTTCTGATTCCCAGTCATATTTCAGACCAATGAGGAAAATACTGACAAGTTTGGGGCTTTCAATTCATTATTCCTACAGACCTTTTATAAGCAATATTCCATGTTTGGTGAGACATCCTCCATGGTTGTCTGGCTTTTGAGCTCTGACAGCTAACCATTCCGAATCCCATTGTAGTGCATTGCTGGGCTTGTGTTGCATTGATCTGGAGAGTTGTGTCCATCGACTATTCTATGTTTCTATGAAATAAGCAGTCAGTGCAAGTCAAAGCTTCAGCTCTTCTGTACAGTACCCTTTATCAGCCCTGTAATTGCATCAGATGGCCAGACCAAGGCTTCTCTAAAGCCACACAGACTGACATCAACTACACTCTCCCTCTTTGCTGTTCAGATTTCATTCTGACCAGGTTGAAGGCTGCTGCTTCACTTTGCTCCCTGCTTCCGAAGGTCAGAATTATGTCATAGAATCCCAGAATGGGTTGGAAAGGACCTTAAGACCATCTAGTCCCAACCCCCTGCTGTGGGCAGGAACACCTCATACTAGCCGATGTCACCCAAGGCTCTGTCCAACCTGGACTTGAACACTTCCAGGGGTTGGAGCATTTACCACTTCTCTGGGCACCCTGTGCCAGTGCCTCACTCCTCATCCTCGTGGCCTCCTCTGGACTTACTCCAACAGCTCCACGTCCTTCTTATATCAGCTACTTCCAACACCTGGAGAGGTGGAACAGGGAGATGACCTCCTCAATTCGGGACGGCATAAAAGACTGAGATCTAAATCTAAAGTAACTGCAGCTGCTGGGCTGCTTTTGACCCTGGCTATCTAACAGGATCCCAAACAACTCCAAACACTGTCCTGTAACAACGGAGCCACCCAGCTCTGAAAGATGAGCTAAGTGTATTACAGGAACCAGTTGGGTGTAGGACTAGAAACTGGTCCCCATCACAGGTTACTGTATTGCTGTAAGTTTTGTTTTGGGTATCATACAAATGGTGGTTAGAGATGTCCTCAGCAGCCTGGTGATTGCCTGGTAGCTGCTTGGTGCCAGGCTGGTGAAGAGTTTCAGCTATTAAGACTCGCATCTCTCCTGTTGGTTTGCACCTGGTTCTGCTTAATTCTCTTAAAGCTCTTTCTTTTTTGTGTTAGCAGAGCCACCAGCAGCTAAAACATGTCATATGGATGTACCTGAGGATACCCTGCGGTGTGGCCGAGACCCCCCGGCTGGCCAGAACCAGATGGGTGTAGTCACAAATGCACAAAAGCAACGCGTTTGTATTTGGGTAGGGTGGTGACAGCTCACATCTAAGGGTGAGAAAGGCAGATGTGCCCACTGGGTTTCACAGGGCTTCCCACAAAGCCTCCAGCCTCCCTGGGCCAGTGAACCATTGGTGTGCAGCTTTGCCTTCGTGAGAGAAGTGCTCAACTCAGGCTCCCCAAGAAGTGCTGACTAAGGTGTGAAAGTCCTCCTGAGCCTTAAATACTTCTATCAGCACATTGTGCAAGTCTGAAACGTGACCCTGTGCATTTGGTTATTGCTTGTTAACTTCCCGTTAGGTCACACCACCGTGCAGAGGTGAAGTGCCCACGAACCCCTCTTCTTGGTGGTAACTTGGCGCTTGGCTGAAGCACCGGGGGTGGCAATTGGAAAGCTCAGATGCATAAAGGATTTGGCTCTTGTCACCCAGACTGATGCCAGTGCTTGTTTTTGAAGGCTGAAATGCACCTTCTGTTGCATAGAGGAGTTTGTGGCTCTCTCCTAATTTCAGTTCCCTATGTACTACATATAGTGCACGTGGTTGTTTGGAATAGCTGGGTTGAGAAACAGGGGGTTTGGGTCCTGCAGGCTATTGTCTTTGAGATAGCTATAAACATGATGAAGGGCAGAAGGGTTTGTGGCGAGTAGGGTGTAAAACTGCTGGGGAAGTCTGGAGAGAGAGCAAAGCAGTTCCACGAGAAGCAGAAGTGAATCTACTATTTCCTGTACTCAGCAAGGGAAAACATCTGGTGGAGGGACCTCACAGCCCTGCAGTCTTCTTCAGCATCCTCTGTGCTCTTCAGGACACTTCATACCCCGGACTGTGACAGTTTTGTGCCAGCAGTTTTGGATGCCAATGTCATTTATGTGAGCGTAGCTCTTGCTTGGCCCTGGACATGCCATGCAGCGTCTCACCCTTCCTGTTGGCATAGGTACCATGGGCTTTGCAACCGCACATCCAGGGTAAAGGAAATAATTTGTTACTGTAGAAATAAATGATCCCCATCAGTGAGCTAGAGGAGATTGCTTACCTGAAAAGGTACTTCGGGAAAGATCGGAGCCAAAGTGATGTTCCTCTTTACTTCAACAAGACCAGGAGTTCATCCTGCACCTCCATGTAAATGAAGGTGGCCATGTAAAAGAGGGGGGCCATTCCCACACCATGCTTTCTCTGCAGGCAATGCCAGTGGGTGCAGCCTGTGCAGGAGTCTGCCAGACCTGAGGGCTACCCCATGGTGGGAGCTGCATTTCCATACCCATGTGAAATCCTCCCCGTGCTCAAGAGAGCGCAGTGATTTGTGTGGACATGTATGGAAATCATCCAGAGGAACAAGCTGCCTTTCTAGACATGAATTAAGGGACCAAGCATCGAAAAGACCAGTGCAGCTACTGGTTCTCAGAGAGGAGACTAAACCAGTGTGTACCCTTCCTGTCCAGGTCAGGGATTTCACCAGCACACACAGTCTAGGCAAGCACCACCGAGCAGCCCTCTCTGAATGCTAATGGGACACAAGCAGGCATCAATCAGGTGTTACCTCTGTGCACGATGGGGCTTCTGCTCATCACACGCACATTGAAACAGGAGCATACAGAGCAGAGAAGAAGCTGGGGCACTCTGCAGAAACATGGTGGCCTCTGCCTGGCTTTGTTTCAGAGTCATGAAGTTAGGATGGGACTTCTGAAGGTCTCTTGTCCAAATGCATGATTCCCCTTTGAGATGCCTCTTGTTGAGGCTGATCAAGCACACTTCTCAGCATCTTCTCATGCACAGGGTGCACCAGCCCCAGTCATTTTGGTAGCCCTCAGCTACCACCCACTGGTGCATCAGTGAAGAACCAGCTGTGGAGCACATCAGCTCACAGAGGAAGATGGAGGCTGTGGTGTGGTCACAGCTGAGTGGCAGAGCTGGGTAGGCTGCTGTAGTGACTCATTCTGCACAAGAGACTTGGTGTACCCTGACAAGTCTTTCCATTTTAAGAGTCACCTTTTGCATGCATTTCATCTCAGAAAAGGAGAAACAAAACATCCCATTACAAGAGGAAACGGCCTCAAGCTGTGCCAGGGGAGGTTCCGATGGAGCTGAGGAACAATTCCTTGCACAGAGGGTGCTCAGCATTGGAACTGCCCAGGGCAGGGCTGGAGTCACCGTCCCTGCAAGTGGTCACACGCCGTGGAGACGAGGCCTCAGTGCCATGGGTCAGTGGTGGCCTTGGCAGTGCTGGGAACGGTTGGACTGGAGGAGGTAAAGGGCTTTTCCAACATGGTTGGTTCTGTGATTCTGTGACTATGATGAGGATGGGAAGGCACAACATGATGGCTATTGGGGTTATAGGCGATCTGTCCTGCTCATTTCTGTATCCCTCAGCAGGGTAAAGTAAAGAGATAAGAAACCTCACACATATCTCTATAGGCACCTCTAATCTCACAGTATCTTGTTTGCAATTGCTGTCAGCTTCTGCCCCAGCACCTAGGCACTTCCTGTTCATCCCATCTAATTCTGCTGGTCAGATATCACATCTCCAGAAGCTGGAGAATTAAACTGGGCTGCAAGCAAGGCCAGGCTCTGCATTCAGACTCAGCTCCCAGTTCTAGTGGGCAGGCACTGCAAGAGGTGCTGAGCCCATGGGTGTGCCTGCTTGCTGCAAACTGCCTTCCCATGCCATGCCCATGCTCTGAAACTACCAGTGCTGAGACAGCCCTTGTTGTAGCCCACTTTTCCTGTTCATAACCACAAAGATTGTTTTCTAATGACTGTGGGCACTTCTCATTTCAATGTTTGGGAGGCAGCGAGGCTTTGAACTTTCAGAAGAAGGTGTTTTCAAATGGAGAGCCTGCATTCCCAACTAGCACAAAAAAAACCTCTTTGAGAAATGACTGCAAAATAAGAGGCCAGAAATTCATGGCTCACACCACAAATGGCTCTCTGGCAATGAGGCCTTAGGAGACAATGTCAATGGTCACAGTAGCCACCCATGGCAGAGTTTGTTGCTACCACTACATCATATGAAACTTCTTGGGCAAGGACTGTCTCACACCTCACAACATCTCTATTTCATGCTTAGTCTCACAAGGCTGATTTTAAACAGAGGCTATAAAAAACATTACTATCAGTGAAAAGTGGACGTGCTGGGATTCCAGCCACTTCACTCCAAGTGTTAGGAGTGGGAGCAGTCACACACCATCGGCATCTACCACTGAGTAACGTGCCCATGCTCTCCTTGCAGTCAAAAGGAGCTTCAGCAATGCAGTCAGCAGAGTCTGGGAAGCATCCTGCCCTGTCTTAAAGTGCACTTGGCCTGACACTGCTCTTCATTGCCTCTGTTGACCACACCTCCCACTTACAGGAGATGTAAACATCTGATTAGAGGCAGCTTATGGTCACTGAACCAAGTGCCTTCCTCACAGCCAGTGAGGGTTCCTGTAAGAAGACAGTGACACTGTGACCAAGGGGTCAGTTGCAGTTCTGTTCTCACTGACCTTTCCCTCCAGACCCAGCTTTATCAGGCTGGTTTGGCCATGTTGTCATCTCCATGGATCTCCCTCTCTGACATTATTCTCTTTTCCCTTTTCATGTTGCCTGTAGCCAGAAGATTCAGCATGACGGAAGCATTCACAGGAACAACGGCCGAGTACACTTATGATGAACAAGCTTTTTCCTGCAATAAGACTGATATCCAAGAGTTTGGGAAAATATTCCTGCCAATGTTTTATATTGCAGTGTTTGTTCTCGGCCTCACGGGGAACCTAATGGTGGTTTTTGCCATTGTGAAAGAAGGCAGCAAGAAAAGCATCACAGACATCTATCTGCTGAACTTGACTATCTCGGACCTTCTCTTCGTGATCTCCCTCCCCTTCTGGGCCTCCAACACGGTGCGTGGATGGACCCTTGGGACTGTTCCGTGCACGGCTGTATCCTCGCTCTATTACATTGGTTTCTTTGGGGGCATGTTCTTTATCACTGTTATCAGCATTGACAGGTACTTGGCCATTGTCCGAGCAACATATTCTCTGCAATCCAGAACAGTGAAGCATGGCTTTCTTATAACCTGTGCAGTGTGGGCAATAGCTGTTCTAGTTTCAGTGCCACAATTTGTGTTCTCCCAGCTGGTCGAAAACGACTGCATTTCGGTCTTCCCCCAGGAGCTGGAGAACATCTGGCCAGTGTTCTGCAATGTGGAGCTCAACACCCTGGGGTTTCTCGTCCCGGTCTGTATCATTTGCTATTGCTACTCTGGGATCATCAAAACCCTGCTGTGCTGCAAGAACCAGAAAAAAGCACGAGCTGTAAAGCTGGTCTTTGTTGTGGTGGTGGTCTTTCTTCTGTTTTGGTCCCCCTACAATGTGCTGATTTTTCTAGAGACTTTAAAGCACTATGAGTTATTCACAAGCTGCAACCAAATTAAATCCCTGGACTATGCCATGCACCTGACTGAAACCATCGCATTCACCCACTGCTGTCTCAATCCTTTTATCTATGCCTTTGCTGGGGAAAAATTCAGGAAATACCTTCATCGTGTCTGCTTGAAGTACTGCCCATTCCTGTGCTTCTGTGGGCCCTGCAGCCGCTACCAGGTCACCCCTTCCGCCAGCTATGCAGAAAGCATCGTGAACAGCAACATAACCCTCAACACCAGCGACCAGGATGGCTCCATCTTCGTCTGAAAGGCTCTGTGGAGAAGAAATGTGTGTAAATATATCTTCTGCAGGGCCAGCCACCTCTGAGAGTTCCCATTACCCGTATGAAGAGACTCAACGGCTGCACTGAATCACTGACATGCCTCTTGCTAAGCATTAGATGCTCTAAACCAGGGAAGATTTGAAGAACAAAAGCAGGACAATATGTCAAGGCTGGATGTGGCATTGAATCGAGGGAGAGGAAGGAGGAAAGTAGAAGCAAAAGCAGCGTTCTTGGCCTGGCATGGGAGCTGGAGAAGAACTTAAGGAGAGAGAAGCTGTTAAGTAGTTTCATCACTGAAACTTGCACATGTGCCAGTGTATGAACACATGGTACAAATGTACATAGACCTCAACTCATTTTTTAAGGGACTAGAGATCTCTTTAATGAATGGTAGCTGACTATTGCCAAGGGCAATGGTTTTTGATACTTAAGGGGTATATTTTCGATGCTATATATTCATATAGAAGTGATTTTGGGGTGTTGATTGCAATAAGTGTTTTACCTGTGCTTTCATACCTAATAAAATCCTACTGTTAAAACACCCCACAGTTATTTCTGTATACACATTTACTGCCAGCAATGCACTTGGTGTTTATAGCATGCACTAACCAGAGCAAAGACCATGTTTAAGGATTTGGGTCCCAATCCAGGAAAGGTATGGGTTTGGGAATCATTGTGCTTGGTCCAAGTACATCACCATCAGGCTACAAGTTGCTTGGAGAGGGTGGTAAGTACATGCTTCATGCCCATACTCTGCTTGCCACACACTGTAAACATCAACTATGTCTATACCATCATAGCCAAGAGCTTTCAGGACAAAATAACCACTTGCCCATGCTGTTTACCACAACCTTCCTCAACCTTTGTGGTTTCCCCTCCCATAGCTGATTTCCCCAGGGCAATCTGCAGCTGTACCCAGGTTAAACGCATCCCAGAGGACACATTTACCATGTGCGCTCCACATCCTACAAACGTCTGTTCTACTATTGCCATCAGACAAGTGAGAGACCTTCCCCAGAGACCTCCCTGCGAGGCTCCTGCCATCATCTGCTGCAAGAGCAATGAAGGTTTGTGTTGGTGCTGTGGGCTGGAGGTAAGGGAATGGACCACTGCCATCCGTGAAGCTGAGATTACAAGGAAAAATCAAGGACCAATCTCCCAAAACAACCCCATGCCAGTGGGACCCTCTCTGTAGACACTGATGGAACTGGAAGTATGTCAGACCTGCAGAACCCCCTTCACTTTCCAACTAGCACAAGAGTTGTTCTCAACTACCAGTGGGAGGAGTAGGCCCTTTTTCCTACCACTTGTTTCTAAGAAAGGTGGAGGAGAGCCTTTCCATAGAGACAGTTTCCATATGCAAAAGAATCATAGAATTGCAGAATGGTTTGGGTTGGAGAGGACCTTAAAGTCATCCAGTTCCGACTCCCTCACACTAAACCCTGTTGCACAAGACCCCATCCAACCTGGCCTTGAACACTGCCAGGGATGGGGCAGCCACAGCTTCTCTGGGCACCCTGTGCCAGCGCCTCAGCACCCTCACAGGGGAGAACTTCTGCCTTAGATCTACAATAAATACACAAATATGAGATCTTCAACCCTGTGCTACCGCACACCCAGCTCAGTGAACAGGATCACAGCCCCTTTTCATAAAACACCCTTTATTAGGTATAAATACATTCTATATGCTCAACTTTAATACCAGAAGCTACCAGTGCACTTCCAGACTTACCATCTAAGATGAAACACAGTATAAGTGTCACTTGAAATTAGATTCCATTTCAAAGTACAGCCTGCCCAAGTGAGGTCAGACAATCCCCTCTGTCCCTATCCCCACGAAAATGGTATTGGAAAGAAATGGTATTTTTTACAGTGTTTTTTAAAAGAAATGCTAAGATGTGCAGAAAGAAAGAGGAAGATGCTCTGAGACTAAACAAGAAGTCGTGTCTGCGCGAAATCAGCCTGGAGAGGGTGGGTTGCCAAGCTGAGCAATGCAATTGCACTTGGCTTATCTGAATTCCCTTTTCTATTCCAGACAACAGGGAGTTACTGAGTGGAAGGAGTAAAAGGCACATTTAGATATGATCATAGAATCATAGAATAGTTTGGGTTGGAAAGGACCTTAAGATCATCCAGTTCCAACCCCCCTGCCATAGGCAGGGACACCTCTCACTAAACCATGCCACCCAAGGCTCTGCCCAACCTGGCCTTGAACACCACCAGCGATGGAGCGTTCACATCATCAGTGCTTATGCCATGTATTTGCAAATTATTGTAATGAATGTGTTATTTACATGCTCAGTATTTGAGTATTTGTATGAGTTTAAAAGCTTCAGGGTGGCTTCTTGGCACTGGGTTCTGCAACAGCTTGTTCATGCAGATGCCTCCTCATAGCAGAAGTGGTAAATCAAAGAGAACCCACTGAAAACTAAACCATTTTCCTTCTGTTTGCATCAGCAGAAGAGTTTCATTGTAATTACCCCTTAGAAACCCTTCAGCCTCCTGGAAACATCCAGTGCTCTGAGGGCAGCCGGTAGCAACCTTTACCAGGACTGGGCTGAGCTGCAGCTGAAGGCTTTGCCGCTCTATTACTGTACTGCACCCATGCCAGGATGTATGGGGAGCCACAGCCCCACAGCTCCTGCCCACACCATGCTCTGCTGTGCTGTCCAACAGCAAATACTGTGCGGTCTCCTGTGCTTCTGCTTATTTTATACCTTAGACTCCTCGAGGTGCTTCACGCCCCATTGAAGCCTGACTGAAACCCCACTGATGCCTCTTTAAGTTCCTCCACTGGACTTCCAGTTAATTGTAGCCTTTACTTAAAGATACTACTTCTCTTTCAAAGCCTCTGCAGTGGGAAGCTGGTGCTTTCTAACTGCCCAGCCAGTTTACAACGTATACTTTCCTATGTACAGCACTAACACCGCATATATCCTTAGACTGGATCAACACATCCCTGAGGACCATCCAGTGCCTACCCATCACAAATAAGAAAGGAAACCAGTATGGGGTAACCCCTTTTCATCTGCCATAAGTCAAGCATAGACTTTTGCTTACTTAGCAAGCCACAGTTTACAGATGAAAATGCACACACAGAATCACACTTGTTATAATCTATCCATTGAATAGCATTTGGCTGTGCAAAAAGG
>JAOEHY010014595.1:5559-27743 GCA_025447955.1 Psilopsiagon aurifrons
GTTATCAGCACTGTTCTCAGGCCACAAGTCAAAAACACAGTGCTGCACCAACTACTAAGAAGGAGAAAAATGACTGCAACTGCTGAACCCATGACAGCTTTTTACAATACTGGGGCCTTTGACTGTCTCAAGCTCCTATAACTACCATGACCTCATTGCTGGGTACACATTGTGTCCTTCCTTCAAACACCCGAGGAGGTTTTGATGCCTTATATTCTTTATATCTAATGAGTCATAGAATCATAGAATAGTTAGGATTGGAAAGGACCTTAAAATATCTAGTTCCAACCCTCTTCCATGGGCAGGGACACCTCACACTAGGCCATGTCACCTAAGACTCCATCCAACCTAACCTTGAACGCTGCCAGGGATGGAGCATTTATCACTTCTTTGGGCAATCTGATTCAGTACCTCACCAACCTCACAATAAGGAAACTCTTCCTTATATATATATCTGATACTTTCTCTGTTTGAGTTTAAACACATTACCCCTTGTCCTACCACTGACATTTTCTACCCACTCAGGGCTGTGCTACAGGCTCCTGGGCAAGGCCCGTCAAGGAGCCAATGTTGCTTCAGTGACTCTTGAGCTCAGAATTAAGGCTTCTAGATGCGATGTTTCCACTGGCTCTGGTGTTGAAGGCATCCACTTTGGAAATACCTAGGGAAATCATAACTAAGGGAAACCTGTAAATTTCTACTTTGTAAATTCCACCACATTAGACACAGCGCCTTTCCAATCTACAGCTGCCAAATTGGTCAATGTGTCTCTCTAAGAATATATATTAGCTCCTAACATTTAGTGGAAGTAGGAAGAGAGCTGAATGGCTTGGAGATAGGAGTGAATCAAGAAAAAAATCCTTCCTCCTAAGAGATACATGATTTTACTGACATCTCAAAATAACAGCTACTTGCTAAATTAATATATGTGACTACACTGACTAGGGTACACTTCGGAAGAATGCAGAATTACTTTAGTGAAAGCTTTGTGAACTGTAGACAACACAAAAACCATAAAGCCAGAAAGACAACCTCATCTCAAACAGCTGGAGAGAGTCACTAGCAGCCTAATCAAACATGTAATATTTAAACTCTGCATAACAACAAATAGCTATATAAGAAATCTTATTGCATACATAGAAAAGTAATGATTAAAAAAAATGAATACTGATCTAATTCCAGTTGAAAAAACAAAACTACACAGAATTGACAGGGCAAGGATTAGGTTTTTTGGGAATAAGTCTTAGTCCTGCTCAGGATGATGTGTTCCTCTAATGCCTCCATCCAAACCATTTAAGTTTTTGATATAAACTTCAAAGGGAGGAGGTTGAGTGCATAACAGCTGCAGAGAAAGGGATTATTTAATGTCAAATGCTACATTGCTTTTATCATGACACTTCGTATATTTGGTGGTGCATGTCTATTTTTCCGAAAGCTCCAAATTTTGAAGAGCAACTGTTAGGTAAGCAACTCTTTTTTCAGTACAAGGTTTTCAATTGCAAAGAAAAGCTGGGGAGCTTTCCATGCAGAGCTCATTCTCTTACACAAAAAAGAAACAAATAACCTTATTCATATATTTATTCCTTGACAACACTATTTGGGAAGAAGTCCAAGTTATTAAACAGGTAGGATTGTCCATCTGTTAAAATCCATGTTTAACTTGAGTCTGAGAGACAAAACTGCAGTCCCAGTCAAATTTCATTTGTTTGTAGTCTCCATAGTATTGTGTTTGCCTGCAGTACCTAAGCTGCTAAACCATACAGGTCATCTGTCCCATAGTATAATGTGTGTAGGGTCTCAGAGTTACAATTGCCTATACTTTCAAAACATCATCACACAAAATACATATTAACAGGATAAACATTCTTCAGTTATTCATACAACCATCAAGTCCAAGAACTGATAAACTTGCTCACTTAATAAAAGAGCCAAAATCCCCTCATTGCAGGCCATGACTTCAGAAACTTGACAATCATGCCCTTGAAAAATATTAACAGGAGAAAAAGCATAAATGAGAGAGAACAAAAGTTTCGACAGAAGCTTTTGATTGCAGAGCATACATGCCACTGAGGCTGTGTCATCAATATCACTTTCTAGCAGCCTCCGGTGTTCACTATTTGTTCATTAGTATCTCTTGAGACGTTTTTAGAAATTGTATCTTACAGCATTACAGGTTTTCTATCCTTTGTACTGCTGAGTTCTTAAAATTTGTTCTATATATCTCCAAGCAAGGTATGCTGCTTCAGTATACAGATTAGTGGCACGATTACCTTTATAAGTTTTAAATTATCATGTGTTGACTCCATCTCAACTGTGCGTAACAGTAGAATAAACTGGCAATGACTTGAGATTTGTATATATGTCATCACTGGTAATTTTTCTTTCCAGCTTAGAAACACACAAAAAGCGTCAATTTAACAGAGAACTCCTTTAATGGAGAACACTTGGATAAACTTTTCCTTTGCAAGAGGACTGTTTTGAGTACAACTATGCACCAGTTAAAACACTAACAAAACAAGTATATATACAGCTCTATAATTCTTGATTATCAGAAAAGAATAAAAGCCTAATGTGTTTCGTGTCATCTATACAACTTTTTTCAACATTATACATATACATCATTTTTTCAACATTAATTAAGATGCTAGTCATAACATACATTTGATTGTCTCAGGTTTACTTCCCTCTATCTTTGTAATCTATATTCCTTGAAAAGTCACTCTACAAAACACTCTCTGCAGCTAAACAGTGCATTCAGAAAGGTGCTTGTGCAAGATTGCCACAGGCCCAGTTACAAAGCACTCCCTCACCTCTGCAACCTTCTGTGTACTAGCTACTTTAAGAAGTTTGCCTTTATAGTGGCCAATGGCTGTATGGTCTAATCTCAACCACACCTCTTTGCACACAAGGTCTGTCCAATAGGGTTTTTCCAGATTGTTTTCTACAGATATCTAATAAATAATCACTTTTACAAAGTATCCATTAAACAAATGACCATGAATTATTCAGAATGAAAACTAGAATGCACTTGCAAAAAAGAGCCTCCTGCTTCAGTCTGGCTTGTTTTAAGAAGCTGCAAACAGCCAGCTTATAAACAGCTGTATAATAGATATAAAGAGGCCTCCCCTCACTACATTTAAGCTACATCTAGCACTTAGCCAGATTCTTAAAGGTGCAATTTGACAAATCAGTGAGGCATAGAGGACAGGAGCACCAATTCTAGAGCGTTTCACTGAAGTTATCCACCATTTGCCCAGACATGCAAAGTACTTTTATAATCTCCTAGTTAAATTTTTAGCCATGTACAGGCTACTTAATTTAAAGCTATCACACATGTGCAGTATCAGAGCTAAAAATAACCCAACCAACCAAAAAAAAAAAAAAAACCCAACAAGCAAACCAAGACACTTCAGACTTCTTTTAGCTCAGGCCCAGTACATCAAAATTCGAGGGATTGTAGAATGCAAGGGCACTATTTAAGTTAAACATTGGCCAAGTTCTGAGGGTTCAAATAAAATAACTATCACAGTTTTGCAGAATATAAACTCATATGCTGCTTTTTTTTTTTCTTTTTTGCCCTCAGTAATGCATGCACTTCTGTTTAAATTAGCTGTAAATTCAGCATGCTTACCTTCATTCATCTACACTGAACTTAACACTTCAAGACTATATACCAGCAGCAGGACTTCAAACTAACTAGCATCAGGCATATTCACTTTACAAGACAAGTACCCATTTAACTTGGAATTCAAACCTTAATTTTCAGACAATTCCTCACAGCCTTTCTGAAGGTTTTGTTCTCTTTCTACAGTATCTGAAAACATTCTTCAGCAGAATACCAAGGGTGTGTTAGGTTTCCAAGGAAGACCAAGCTCTTCCTTGATGAATCAAGAGCTGTAAACTGTACCAATACTTTGGAAACATACTCTGTGAATTGCTCTCTCTGCTTGCCTGAGCACTCCTCTGCCATTGCAGTGCAAAAGAGAGCAAGTGAGATATATGACAAGTGAGCTTTAGTACAGACTGGGAGAAGACAGTTACAAACCAATTCATTGAAAATACACAGAAATTATGAGCAACAGTCTAAACCAAATGTAACACTAGTTTACAGGCACCTGACTCAACAAAAGCAAGTATGAATCTTGAACACAGCAAATCTGTTTTCTTCTGCACATTCTGTAGAATTAGTAAGCAATATCTAGTCTCCTTTAATACAGGAAATAGTATGGTTTATTATCAGAACCAAAAGGGTTAATCAGCTCTACAGAGACTGACCTAAGTTGTTTAAACAAGCTCTCAAATATTAGGCACTCATTTTTATTCTTCCAAGCAAATGGCCCAGGTATTTGACTACAAAGTCAGTCTCACAATAAATGGCTGGAAGGGCTAAGCAGCCCAAGCTAGTATGTTCCCTTTCCACTTCCAACTAGCCAGTTGGCAGGATGAATACCTTCCACTGCAAACATACAGGGACTTTGACAGAGAAGGACTTCTACCATTGCTTATTCCATGTAGTGGGCCCAGTCACAAAGTGGCTACTATGTCTGCTGACAGATCTGCCAGATAAGCCACATTACTATGCACCTACACAGTTTCTCAGTCTAGGGTTTATTACTTAACTGATGGGAGAGGGGAGGTGGAAGGGAAGAGAAAGGAATCATTATTTCACCTACAGCGTTTTCAGAGTAGCTTTGAGTCAACAAAATATGTGTAAAATATCATTCTTCATGAAGGGCAAAGAACTGCCTGTACCTTGTCTTTCTTTCCCCTCAAAACCACACCACCCTGCTTATACTACAGAAATCACTGTTAGCAGACCACATCATCTCATTTCTATAGCCATCAACTGTTCTCTCATCTCTAGCAGAGAACAGTCTTTCCTGCTTTAATGACACCTTACAAGAAATAGCAACACAGAGAGCTACAGTAAAATGGATTCTCCATCAAGCCAGCTGACAAGACTTCCAAAAAACAAAAAAAAAAAAAAAAAAGGAAAAAAAAAGGGGCAATTTCTTGGATGAAATTCCTTTCTTAACAAGCATAAAAACCACCAAGTACTTAATTATATTGCTTATGTTTCCAGATATTGAAATTTGGAGACTTTGAAACTATAAGCCATCATTTTTAACCTTCATTTATTAATGTCTTCCTCATGAAAACAGCTCTGAAGCATCAACCTCCTACCTTCTCCAAAATAAGCTTCAAGGTAATCCTTTCAGCCAGGCTTCATTCTAAACTCACCATAGATCTCAACCCAAAAGAGCCTTTAATAGATTAAGCACAAACACTGCCTTCCCTTTTGCAATCACAAGCCTCACCATGTGTATGCTTTTGCTCTTAAGTAAATCAACTCCATACATGCAAACCCCAAGGCCCAGAGTGCTTAATGCCAAATAGATGAGACCTCCCACTATCTTGAAGCACCAGCAGGCTGCACATTCCCATACTTGCAGCTGTAAACACAATGTAGTTATAAATGCTGAAGCAGTGTGAACATTTAGCCATACCTTCTTCAGCAAAGCTAACCTTACATTCCCATGCATGAAAATTACACTGTGTAAAAATAGCATCTGCTCATTGCACATCTACTCTCCAAGAACATTCCAAATCACCTTTGCTGAATTGACTTCTTGATGTACTTTCTACTCCCACATGCATTGCAAAGCATAGCTACAGGTAAAGAAAGCATGGTTGGTTTGTTTGTTTGAACATATAAATTCTGACGCATCACTACACTGCCTCAATTTCACCTGCTGAGGCAAACCATAAACCCCAGTCCCACTGAGGACAATTAAGTGCATCTGTTCAGACTCACAGTCATAGTTACAGGTGTAACAAGGCCCAATTTCAAAACAGGATATTCCACCCCACCAGGCCCTGTCATGCATAAACAGTCAACAGCTGCTCTGCATTAGACATCTTTTACAGACAGAGACAACTTAGGTCTATTTTAAATACCCTACCCTAAACTCTAGCTTAAAAAAAATATATATATATTAAAATAAAATGGTCTATATAGTCTATAAAACAGTCTATATAATATTCTTTGGACTGCAGAGGACATAACCCAGCTCACAAGCATTCTAGTGATACACCTTGGTGCAACACAATGAAAATCATAAGCCACTAGTACATTTTAATGACACCCCAACTACACTCAAGTCAGCCTTTCAGCAGTAATTTAAACCTGGCGAGTACCTACAGCAGCTACTTAAGGCATCAGAAGTCAAAGTTCAGGAAGAGAATGTGCCTCCTCTTTGATCTCTGTCATTCTTTGCCCAGGGCTATAGGCTGTTAATTCTCCAAACCATGAAAGCATAGTACATAGAATAAATAAACATAATGAATAAAGCCACAAATAACACACAGATGAGGCTTTCATTTGCATAATCAGGGCTTTATACCTGGAAGGCATGGGATCACTATGTAACCTTCACAGTGGAAATTTCTGACGTTGGCAATGATGTGGAAATTAATGCACCGGTTTGACCTTGTCTAAAATCAAACACAATAAATATGGAACGCATAATCATTTTTACCACTTCCATTGTAAAGCTTCACTGTAAATCACTTTGCATTTCTTGTATCTCAGTCTGGTGCTCCATCTATTAGCTAATAATTGATCTCTAAAAATACTGATACATCAGCTTGTATTTATTCAAAACCTACTTCCCTCAACATAGAAGACAGATACAAAGATGTACACAAACTCTAAAGGCTGCAGTGAAGGAAGGGAAGAAATTGGAGCTGTGATGAGAAGGGTCATTTTTCACCAACTACCTACCAAGCTCTGTTGCAACCATCATCTGCAGAGTCTGAAGTAGTTAAAAATTTTATAGCATTATAAAACTTAGGCTGTGGGCATGGAGAAAAACCTGCTGGCCTTAAAAGAAAATCTGTGTTTTCCATGGTTTATATTACTAATATAATGAGTGAAAAAGTAGACATTAATTGTGTAACTCTATTGATATCTCAAATTGTGCAATAATGACTAGACTCCATAATAAGGTGGTTGTGCTGTGATGGGTGTAACAAATTGTTTCAAAAAGAGATAAAAATGAAGCGACTACAAAAGATACGAGATATCTGAGGGGAGTGCTTCATGACAGATATGCAGCTGCCATTAAGGTGCAATCCATCATTAGCTTAATTATCCCTGGTAATGGTCAGGTGAAAGCATAAGCTTCCTTAGAAAAGAATAGTTTATGCCTCCCCAAAATGTTTCCCAAGAGCAAAACTGAAATATCCACTAGATTATGATCCTCCCCCAAAATAGCATGTTAGGATGAGCTACTTTGCTTAATTGTTTTACAACAGGCTGTTTCTTCATAGAGAGAGAACTCTGAGGAGTACCTAAAGCAGTAAGGATATCAACCAGCTTGCTATCATCAAGGATGGTATCACAGGATTTCTAGCCCAATTTACAGGAGATGCTAAATCCTCCCAGTAGAAGCAAACGGGCCTCAAAGGCCCACAGAATTGCTGGCCATTTTAAAGGGTTTTCCTCAGACTGAAATCTCTGTATTGCTTCAGTCACCCTACCCAGACTGCATAAGCAGTCGGAAGATGATAGAAAATTGGAAAGAATAGAAACCTGACAGAAACAATGTCAGACATCTATATTCACAACAATGCTTCCAAAATACAGAACACCAGCTGACATTCCAGTGTCTTCCAAAAAAATCAGAATCACATAGGATGGACTTGAAACACTGTCAAGAACCACATCACATCCTTCCAACTCTATGCAGTATCACACAATGAAGGTTTGTAGCACACCAAGGCACCCTGAGCTTGTGCCAATCTATGTTGTTTTTTTTCCTAGTTTCATCTGGGATAGAGTTAATAATTTTCTTCATAGCAGCTGGTGCAGTGCTGTGTTTTGGATTTAATCTGAGAACAACACTGATAATACACCGATGCTTTTAGTCGTTGCTCAGTCGCGCTTACTCCGATCAAGGACTTTTCAGTTTCATGCTCTGCCAGTGAGGAGGGGCACAGGAAGCCAGAAAGAAGCAAAGACAGGACACCTGACCCAAACTAGCCAAAGGAGTATTCCATACCACAGCATGTCATGCTCAGTATATAAACTGGGGGAAGTTATGCACATGGGACTGATTGCTGTTCAGGGATAGGCTGGTTATCAGTCAGTGGGTGGTAAGCAATTGTATTTGGCATCACTTGTTTATTGGGTTCTATTTCTCTATTATCTCCCTTTTAATTACAGATGTTATTATTATTGTTGTTCTATTTTACCTGTTTCAGTTATTAAACTGTTCTTATCTCAACCAGCAGCTTTTAGCTTTTTCTGATTCTCCTCCCCATCCCACGGGGAATTGGGGGGGTGAGAGGCGGGGAGCAAGCAAGCAAACAAGCAAGCAGCTGTGTGGTACTTAATTGCCAGCTGGAGTTTAAACCATGACAGTTTTCCATGATGTAATTCCTCGGGGCTCTCCTCTTTCCTGTAGCTCTCCATACCCTCTACCTTTAAGGAAATTAAAATTCAAACATCTACATCAAAAAACAGCTAGATTGTAAGACTACAGATACACAAGCAGATTGCTCAAAGTAGGTAAGTTAAGGAGCACAACATAGCTAAAACAGTGGCTCTTGAGACTGCATTAAAATCAGCAGTGTCTGGGGGAAGAAATCTATGATAAACAGACTGGAGAAGGTGGACCCATTACTTGCTACAGATTATACAGTCTACACTATAGGACAAGACTTTCAGGCAACCCTCACTCCAGAATCTCCACCTACCTGAAAGCTACATTTTTGGAACCTTAGGTTATATAATTGTATGTTATTAGCATGTCACTTAACTGCCTCAACTTTTCCACTACTGCACTGCTGGAAATCATCAGTTAGGTTACACTGCCATAAGACTAGAGCTGTAGTTGTGAACTTAGCCCAAAACCTGACAGAAAATACTATTTTGCTGTGCTGTATTTAGCTTTGCCAGGAAAATTAAAAGAAAAAAAGCTATCTTAAGCACAGTGCCAAGGCTCTCTTTGTCTAAATCAAAGCACTCCTCTCTGCTGCATCGGTTCATTTCCCAGTACAGGGAAAAGGAGGACTTCACCCGCCCGGTGTTCCAGCTGGCAAGTCTTCCTGGCGCGTCCATCTCTAATATCGAAGACTGTGACCAGCACTGCTCAGAGAGCCCAACTAGCCATAAGTATTCACAGAAGCCTCATTTTTCATAAAATGGATCACTTTGTGCATCTAATTTAAGAATCCCTGGAAGACACTTTTTCAAGAAGGCTAATTAGTTCTGAGCCCTCTCTCCCCTCCTACAATCTGATTTTCTCCCACCATGTATCTGGGTCCAAAAACTCATGGCAATGGATCTTCCTTTAGGCTTTTTGGAATGAAGTAGTGACTTCCATTCCTGGGAGAAAAAAACTCTCCAAGCCACTGTAGAAGAAGAGCAAAACACACATAAATACACACCTTGAAAAGGAAAGGAAGGTGGTTAAATTCTCTCTAAAGGAGCTTGCATTAAAAGATCAGAGGCCAAATGTAGCATTTATGTCAGCACTTCCTTAAATAACTCTAGCTACTGATGGACTGTCTATGGTATGACTTTGAAATAGCTTTCTACTGCTTTTCCTCACACCATTTTGCCCATGTGTCTTTTTGCGACTATCTGCGTGTGACAGAAAGAACTACTATACTACACTTTCAAGTACTCACAGTAGTGAAAGGTCAAGAGCAAGCTACCATCTGACAACCCCCACACACAGAGCAACTAAAATTCTGCCTTCAGACAAATTTCTCCATATCTCCCCTGATAAAAGTTCAAAATTCTTTTTGAATTAATATTGAAGTAGGCTCACTGCAAAAGTGTCATAAGTTCCATCTGCCAATAATGAAAGTGACAGTTTCAGTATTATTCAGACAGATTTACAGGCTCAAAATACATAACTAAGAATAAGCACAAAGGCAGTAATGACTTAAAAAGAGGCAAAAGGATTACCATTATCTACTTCACTACAAATAAAGTAAGAACATCACTGGATTGTTTCCCCTGTAAAATAACAGGTTTTGTTGTCCTGCCTATAATGTGCTTTTCTGCACTAGGCTGACAAGGACTCTTTTCTCAGGTTGATAGCCCCATTATTTTTCAACTTAATATCAAAACAGTACTGCAGACAATAGTGCTTGTAATCTACTCTATATTAGGGTCAGAAAGTCTTCTGAGATTTTCATCTGTTATGATATAGTAGGAAATTATTTTAACTGGCACCACTACACTTTGCAACAGTCCACAAAAAAGCCATTTCATAACATCAGTGGTAGGACAAGTAGAAAATATTTCAGTGCCTGGACCTGGATTCTCAAGACTAATGATGCACTGTGACCTCAGAAAGAGTGAGATTAAGATTTATTTCTAATAACACTTAGGTAAAAGTAAGTAAAATAAATTGAACAAGTATAATATGTTGAGCTTCCATGCTTTTCTGCTACCTTTCAAACTTACCCACAGTGTCTACTTTACTTTCAGAACACCAATGCACACCACCACCTCTCACTCCTTCACCTTCCCAGGCTAACAATTCAGCCTCTGTGCTGAATTCCCTTCTATTAGCCTGGATTCTCTTAAACCTTCTGTATAGCTATATAAAGATTTTGCAAAATTTAATTTTAATGGACAGACTTGGGCACATTTTTCAGCCATCTTAGAGTTTGCAAATTTGTGTGCCTGGAAAGAGGTGAGTGTCTATTTCTTTTACTTTCTCTCCCATTTTGGATAACCATTTCACCATTCCATCCCTGAAGATCACTTTTAAGTCACAAAACACAGACTGGACAAACATACTCAAAATTCCCTGGATTTTAGGATTTCATGCCTCTTACAGAGCAAGAGAATGATAGAGTTTGAGAGCTTGCCAAGAAATGATCACCATAGTAATCCCCAGTATTTTACCCCTCCCTGTTAAACATCACCTCACTACCTCTTTCTTTTCTGCAAAGGCAGATTCTGAGTAGTCAAAATCTCTGGTTTAATTTTTCTCATCAGAAGCCCCTAATAATAAAGACCCAGAAACAAGCCTCCTTGGAATCACTGCCATGGCTCAGTGGATAGCTCCAAGCAACTTTTGCTATGTCAGATATCCACTTACACAGTCAGCTGTGAAACCACTGCAGTAGCAGGCTAGCTTCTGTAAGCTGCATTCCCAGTTATCCCTTCCTTTTAATTGTGTAGCTTTAATCACTTTAGCTCAGCCCCAGTAGTTAAGCAGAAAATTCCTACACCAAATTAAAACCTCCAAACTACAACTCATAAGGCAATGCCTCAGCACCATCTGTGACAGAAACCACAGATGTCTGTGAAAACATACCCTAGCAAAAATCATTGATGGGAGAGGTGTTCAGGTAGACATGAGAGCATGTCTAAGAGCAGAAAGGCCATTACAGTGCAGATGCCGGTAAGTGCTGTTGCTATTTTTGCAGCATGTACGTGGAGCAGTATCTTCAGTACCCAAAATGACATCTGTAACATAGCTTGAAGTCTGTTTGACACACTTTACAAGTCTACAGCTCCCATGTATGAGAAGTTACATTATTTTCTAAAGCTGCATGCAAATCAAGCAGCCTACTGAAATTTAGAAAGGCATATTAATCCAAGTGCTGCATATAGTGGGAACCCTTCAATTTAGATCTGACAATTTGAACTCTAAGATGTACAAGGATCAGGAGTGTACAGGGATGGTTTTGAGTTGCATTCGTAACCCTTGCCCTCAGTCAACTGTGTGACATCCCCTCACATGTTTAAAGATTTAGCTCACACTTTGGTTATTGCCTGGAGACTTCAAACAACTGAAATCCTTCTCAAAAAAAAAGATAACAGGTTTAAAGAAGTAATCTATTCCAACAATAGTGAAAACCTGCTGCATGCCTAAAATTAATTCCATTTTCAACCCTTGGAGACTCCCTATGGGACAGCATAGAGTTTTTCATTAAGCAAATAAGAATTTGACTAAGGCTCAGGCAACAGCAAGTTCACTTCCAAGCAGCCTACACAACTGAAAACAGAAAAGATGATAAAGCATACCAGTTGTATACTTACTTGAAGACTTATACATGATGTTAAAAACTTAGAACCATAGAACGGTTTGGGTGGAAAGGGAATTTAAAAATCATCTAGCTCCACAGATGTACCTCATCAGATCCCATGGACTTGTGCACCTTCAGGTTCCTTAGATCTTCTCTAACATGATCTTCTACACCATAGCAGGTGGTTCTTAATACTCTCAGTCCCTGCCTTTACCTTCTGCTACTTGAGCAATGGGACTGGAGCACTTGGTGCAGGGCAAAAATGCCATTGAGTACCTCAGCCTTCCCCATGTCCTTGGTAACCCGGTCTCCCTCTTCTGGAGGGGTCACAGATTTTTCCAACTCTTCCTTTTATCCTGACATACCTATAGGAGCTTTTCTTGTTGCCTTTGACATCCCGGGTCAGATTTAATTCTGTTAGGGCTTTAGCTTTCCTAGCCTGATCTTTGGCTGCTCAGACAATTTCTCTGTATTCCTCCCAGGCTACCTGTCCTTGCTTCCACCCTCTGTAGGGTTTGTTTTTGTGCTTGAGTTTGTTTGGATGCTACTTATTCATCTGTACAGGCCTCCTAGCATTTTTGTTTGCCTTCTTCTTTGCTGGAATGCAGTGCTCCTGAGCTTGGAGGACAGTATTTGATGCCTGCAAATCACTGAACTATGTCCAATTTAATAAAACTCTCTAAGGGAACCAAGTGAACTGTGTGGCTTGTATGCTGGCATAAATATTCATGAATTGCTAAGAAAGCTAATAGGATCAATAAGAGCACAACCTTAAAGTTCACATCACTCTTGGTAAGTAAGGATCCCATTCTGTTTCCAGACAAGTCAAGAAAACAGTTTGTCATTGCCTTTCCAAGAGCCGACAGGAGACAAAATTGCTCGAAACTACCCTGCAGTCTGTGTTGTAGTCTGAAAGGAGCACTCAGCCTAGGAATCACATAGAAGCTACCAACAATGCATAGGTTTAGTTAGGAAAATAACTTGCCATCTAAAAGCTGCAACAAGAATAATTTTACAAAATTGCAGAACACAGTATACATCGTTCCTAAATATATATTTATTTCATTTGAGAAAAAAAAAAAAAAAGGAAAAAACATTAATGTTCCCCCCTCTTTTCACTGCTGGCTAACTTTTCCCTTTTCAACTCTGAAATTAGTCACTGCATGCACAGTTTCCTATCTTGTGCTATACCGTTCATTTCTGTGAGAGTCTTCTGTACCTTATCCTGCACTGCTGCTGACTGAGGGCTCCCACACTTGTCAACCCCCTCAGTTCTTCTCAGATCATGCAAACACACTTGGCCCATGAAGAAAAAGGCACCCCCAACTCCAGCAGCCAAAGACACCCAGTAACGAGTGTGCCAGTGTTTTCTGAAGGCAGTGCAGTGCCCACTGCAGAGCCATACGGCAGAGAGCTGGGTTGCAGGGAGCACAGAGCACTCCCTGGGGACTCTCGACACCAACGGCTGGTGCACAGGAACTGGGGGAAGTTGTGCACAGCCTTGCTCCCACTGCAGCCACTCCTCTTTACAACTTCCCTTGTGGGAATCACAGAATCAGCTAGGTTGGAAAAGACCTTTAAGATCATAAACTCCAGCCTTTAGCCCAGCACTGCCAAGACCACCATTAAACCATGTCTCTGGGGGCCTCTTCTACATGGGTTTTGAAGAGGTGGCTGATGTGTGTGGAGAGGCGCATGCAGAGAACTGACACCCTGAGCTGGGGCCAGGGCAGCCCTGAGGGGCCATGGCGCATGGAGGACCCACACAGACAGCAGGAGTAGCAAAGTCCCATTAGGGGAGAGAAAAAAAACCCAAAACTGAGTAAGAAACAGGACATGGCAGGAGGACTCTACCACCTATCCATCACCAAAGGGGCTGGAGTAGGTACTGAGACAAAGGGAGAAAGAAAGGAAGGAAGGGAAAGGATAAGGAAAGGAGGGAAAAGAGAGGGAGGGAAGGATTCTAGTACGCATTATGTAGCCCAGTGAGGAGAAATACGGGGTGGAGTTTGTAATGTTGCACTGACCCCAAGCCTTCAGCACCACCTGTTGCCTCACAGGGGGAATTGAGAGGGAATTGAACATAACTCAGAGTGAAAACATAAAGAATTGAGATAAGAAAAGGAGGAGGATTGAAACAGACCCTGGGGAAAGGGGAAGAAGGAGGTTTCTTTAATGTAGGCCTTTGACTGTTTATCATCCTGTTTTCTTTTCAATCAGTGATGTAAAATTTTTTAATTCGCATTAAGTGAAACTTAATGTCAAGACTGTCTTGCCCAGAGCAGTGGTGTTCACCCCAGATCCTGCACACCTCCCATAGTCCTAGGCTACAGGAAAAAGTGTAGGGACAGCCCCCTCCCCACCCCAGATTCCAAGAAGATAACCCAGATTTTCTTTTTCCTTTCAATTCCCCGGCTTAGAATTTCTAAACAAAAAGAAATTTCAGTTTTGTTTTGTAGGGTTCTGTTGTTGTATTTGAGTTGAATGGCCAAACAGAAAACCAGCCACATTAGCAATTTTTCATGAAGCTCTAGTGTCAAGGGCACGTTTTATGTTTCTGTAGCAGCCCAAGTATGTTTTGCAGTCTAACTGTTGTAACACTAATTTTTCTCTTTGCACTTTAGGAAAATTAAAGTCCAGGTCACTCCTGAGGTTTGTTTTGGTTTCATTGAGGGAAGGAAGGTTGTTTCTTATGTCAAACACTCATATGGGCAAGAATAACTGGAAGAAAGATACCAGAGTAAGTCCCTGTCAGAGAAGTGTTACAACTGTGTTGGGGCAAGGATGCTGATTATGTAAAGTAAATGAGACCATAATGTTAAGATAGCACCGTACTTACAAACACTAAAGGAATGCAAGAGGAAAATAGGGAAATCAGTTACAAAAATGTTTTTCCCATGGAAATTGACTGCTGTAGTTAGGAACAGAGTATAACAAGTGATATACTGGAAAACACACTCACAAAGTAGAGGGCAAGTTGTATTTGGCTTTAGGGAGAAAAGTAAGACTTATAGTGATAGTAAATAAACTGGTTAACGTTTAAGAGACCCTCCTGCTGAGCTGGTGTATCAAAAACAGACCAGTGAGAGAGACTCAAACCACCCTTGCTTAGAGAGTTTCTTTGTCCTTCCTTAGGCAAGCTCGCAGCAAAATCAGTGAGAATTCATCTCTTTAAAAATCTACTCTTTTCATCTCCTTTCTATGAGGCATATGAATATTAACTTGCTAATGGGTTTTAAATGCATCTCAGTAGGATATTAAATGTGGATTTGCATGGACAACTTTAGTGGCTTTGAAATGACAGTTAATCTTTAGTAACCATTCAAAATTCAGTGTCAGGGTCTGTGTGCATGTACATGGATCCCAGCAGCATCTTGGACTTCTTTCATCTAATGGAACTTTTAATTCTTTTGGGCCTTTTTTCCCTTTTTTAATTGTCTTGTTTTGCTTTTTGAAACAGATGCATATCATTTCCCTCCTAGATATTTTTGTTTGTGGTATGTGTGGTAAAAAGGTCACTTCTCCCATTTCCTCTCCCCAGGCCCAACACAATGAGCTTGGACTAGAGGTATAAGTACCTAATCTTCTACCTCTCATACCAGTGGGGGTGGCTCCCTTGTATCCCTGAGACCCTCTGGGCAACATCCACTGATTTTAAGTGACTGTAGAGTGAACACTCTTCTGACTGATAAGTTCTGCCAGTTGCCATAATTCAGTACCTTAATCAGGTTTTGTGTGAACAGTGAGGAAAATAAATTATGAATAACAGTGGCCAAGATCTAAAAATTAGCAATGATTTCTGGGTGTCTTGTAGGTAGGAAAACAGCAGATCTTTGAAGGACTCAGTGTTATTAAAAAAACCCAGATAACTCTTCAGAAGTCAATAGCTACTTTCAAAACTCTAGGTTACATGCCCATTTTCAGGTAGAGTAGGCATAGCTGTTCTTTGAGGTAGTCTTCTAATCATGTAGAACTAGTATCACCCATAACTGAAGTAGGTCTGGAAAGAGGACCATAAATAGGAGTTTATAGCAATGAGGCATTTCTAAGCAATAGCACAAACCTCAGCCAAAACCCACATGGTTATACGGATGCAAAAGCAGCATAAAAGTTACCGTATGACCTGCCCATAGAGTATTTGAGAGCAAAAAATCTGCTGCCATTGACCTTTCACATAAGGCTGACCATGATGCTTTAATTTTTCTGCCTCACTAGCATTCTGTAGCAACAGACTTCCTGGAATTTGTCATGAAAAGTACTTTATTTAGACAACATTGACTGTGTTTTGAGATTCTAAAGTGGATTATATTTGCCAAGCTCAAGTCTATCAAATGGGGGACTGTGGAGGCTTTACCCTTTATAGTTACACAAATTTACACTTTTTAATGCTTGGCATACTACGATGGGCTTCATTCTTTCTTTTTGGACAAACACCAAGTGTAGGTAGAGATGAGGTATGGAACCGTATCACAGAAACTTACCCACAACATGAGTATAAAATTCAATATGGCAGAAACCTTGGTCCTCCAAACTCTCTAGCCAGAATTACCCAGAGAAAAATCTGTAACGGACATGCAATGAGAAGCACCAGGAGACTTGGCCTCTCATGGTAATAGGACATATGGCTTAAGAATATCAATAGCCATGTGAGAATTCTGGACATAGAAAATCTGCAGTTTATACTAAATCTGTAGCAAAATGATAAACAGCATAGTCACAGGGGGGGTTCTGGGTTGTTTTTTTAGTTTGAGAGTGTTTTGGCTTTTCTCTCTTTTTCTTTTGTTTTGTTTTGTTCTGGGTTTGTTTTTTTTTTTTGTTTGTTTGTTTGTTTGTTTTTCTTGGCTTTGTTTTGTTTTTGCTGGCCTCTGAAAGCCTTTTAAAGCCAAGAATTAATCTGGATAATTGTCATCTAGCTAGGCATTAAACTAGTCCCCAGGTGCTTAATAAGGTAGCCTTGAATGTGTGTAGTTCAGAAATGGAAGCGATATAGAGATACCATAGATCTCTTACGATACATGTGCTAAACAAACCTCATAATGTTTGTTGGAGAGAAAAAATGTAACTGCAAATGTAAGAATAAGCAGCAAACAGAACCTGCAAAAATGGATAAAAAAAAAGAGGGGAGGAAGGAGGAAGCTATGGTAGAGATCCATCACAAAGAATTTCCCAGTCCTCCAAAGTAGAGTAGAAGGAGTGACAGCTCCTCCAGATTCTTACAGGAAACTGCTGGGGCTCATGTTGTGAAATACTTTATTTAATCCCATCCATAAACCATCTGAAGTCTGTCTGAAGTTTGTTGTTCTTTGTTCATACCACTCCCATTGAAAAGTGATTCCAGAATCTAATATCCTTATAAATTATTTTCATAGCTAGCTTGAACCAACATCACCTTTCAGACTACTTCACATTTTACTCTTCCTGCTGCTTACTTCTTCCTGAATTTATGGACAGCACACTCACCTCTTCTTAACCTCCTTTTAGCCAGTGCTAACTTAATTTTAAATCTTGCCTGTAAGTCAGAGGTTCCACTCTTCTGACTAACCTTCTCTCTCTTCTCTAGTTTGTTTGGAACATCTTTTCCAAGTGCAGTAACCAAACCAATATACACTAAATTACAAGGCTCATAGGTGCCCTGTATATGACCAGTTGAAATACATGTCTGGGTACAATTTTAAATTGCGTCCAAGAAGCAGAATCTTTTAATGAATGTATACATAATTTCTATTTAATAAGTTTCTACCTCGTGGTAGAAACTCTTGCTCATGACCTTGTATTATACCCCATTTTTATAACTTTTTTTTCTTCTAGGTCATCCTAGCTCTTCTCTGTCAATCTCTTCTGTATTGACAGTAACTTCCAACTTCATTTCAGTTCATTAAATATACATATAATGCATATGCTACATACTTTAAATGGATATCAGTCCCAGAATTAATCCTTGAAGATCTTTTTTACTGCCTAGGGAAGGATAATATCTTGGAAGCATGATATGATTATTCACATAATACAAAGCACTGTCAATAATACTCAGCATGTCCTCAGAGCAGAAGGGAAATGGGGAAGACTGGCCCTTTTAACATTATATTTAGTAAACAACAGTTATAGAAAGTTAATACACAACAGTGTCCATAAACCTACCATAAAGGATGTCTACTCTGATTATTGTGGAGACAAGCTCTGGTGTCAGAAACCACCTTGCCCTGTTAGCCTCATTTGTCATGCTGACAAGTTAGGCTTAAGTGAAACAGTACACACAGTTATACAGCTTCTAGATGCCTTCTGCTTCCTAGGCAGGTTGGCCATGGTTTGCTTTGTATGGTAAAAGCCACGTCCTTCTCTCCAACCCTGCCACCTCCCCCCACACCACCACTATCTTGTTCGAACAAATAAGCCTGTGGTACAACCCCACTGAGTTTCTTCATTTTTACTAGGTTGCAGAATTTAGCAACATGCTTATGCACAAACACACAATATGCAGCACACCCGAAGCTCTACTTAGAGCTTCAACTCCCTGCATGAGGTGTTGAGCACTCCATTTAGTTTGTTTTGGTAAATTGGTGTAATCTAAATGGACTGAAAAATGTATTGACTACGGTTAAAAGGGAAAAGTAACATATGCTCTTAACAGTGCCTTTATATTAGATTTTTACTTGGTAGTTGAGAAAATTCCCTTTATTGTTGAGCTGCTACAGGAGGAAGCAGATGGCTATTTAAAACCCAGAATTCCCAAAAGGAAATGGGAACTGATGTATGTAAGCAAGAATAAGAAACAAAAAAATCTTTCTGTAAGTCCACACACTGGGAACAGAACTATTTGAGATTTTATAAAAGTCTGCCTGCCTCCAGAAGCTAATAAAACATTTTGTTTTCCCTTATCTTTTCTCCTTCTTCCCTATACTTTAAAAATACACATCTGCAACATGGATGGCACTTTGATAAAGCAAACCAGCTTTTAGGAATGTGAAAACAGTCCCAGTAACACACCTGGCAATATTGTGTGTCTGCCTTCCTCAAAATAACTCTTTTCCAGATTTGTTGATGTTACAAGCACAAAAATCTGTCTTTTACACAAGAGCTGTGCTACAAAGCAAGGCTCAGTGCTACATAGAGTTCATTGCTGAAGGTCTAGACTTCATTACAAAACAGCATAGCTGGAAGTAGACAAGGTTGAATGCCCAGCAGAGATTTTGCTAACATGACATAAATCCTTTGTCTTTTTTCAAATATTCATTTTGCTTCTTTGATTTTCTGTGTTTTGTATCCAGTACACTATAAAGGAAGACTGCTTACTCTTAATGACACCACTTCACCTCTAAGTACATAAAATTTAATGCACAAACATGCAGCAAGAGATTGACATTTACCCATAGGCACTATTTAGTGCCATGGATGCATAACAAAAGTTCAGAGTTTTGAGAAGAGGGAAAATAATGAAAAGAAAATAGACTTTCTACTATGACACCTTTTGGAGATTACAGAATATAAAACGAGCTTAAAGTCAGTTCTTGTGTCCTCAAGGATTTCTCTCTGATTTTCTCCTACAGTTGACTTTCAGCCCTTAAAGCAAAAAAAGCGTATCTTAGCTTTCTCGTTAAAATTGCTGAGAAATAAATTAGCTTTTTTACAGTTAAAGCAACATGGGGAAAGCACTCCTATAATAATACATAGAACAACAGGTTTCCAGGCACCAGAATGTTGTGGTTACTGTGAACTCAATGCTCAGCAGTGAACAGAAAAGCAAACCAAATACTAGATATTATTAGCAAAGGATTAAATAGCAAAATGGAAGCTGTCATTTTCAAACTGTGCATGATCATGACTGAACACTATATGTAAAACTGGCTTCCCTTTTTCTTCCAGAGAGGGTTCAGAGAAGGACAGCCATAATGACCTAAAACATGCAATGGCTTCCGACAGACAGAAAAAAAGAACCAATTAACATTTTTCAACTGGTGTAACAGAAAATTGTGGAAGGACATGATGGAGATCTGTAAAATCTCTGTATAGTGATAGGAATAGCTAGACAAGAACCAATTGCCTGCTCCTGCAGGCCTTGAATAAGGTTACCAATTGCCCAGTTCAGAAAAAGCATAAGGGCCTGATTCTTCACACAATGTGTAGTTAAGCTATAGAATTTACCATTTCACCACCATTGTGGTGATATTTTGCATAAATAAAAAAAAAAATTAAGTAAGTTTATGGGCAAATTCACTGAGGCACTATAAAGGCACAAAACCCCTCAGCTAAAATGTGAGACTGGAATAAAATAAAGAGAAAAAGAGAGGAAAAAGGAGAATCAGAGCAATGGTAAGTATAAAATGTGCATGTAAATCACATAACTGTTCCTAGGGAAATTCTGAAGCTTACTATGCCCCAAATGTATCCTACTTGGACTCATATCTTTCAGATACAGACTTAGATCTTATAAGAAATTAAACACCTTCCATGTAGCACACATAGAAATTGCATACATTTAAAGATAAAAGAAGAAAGAGATGTGAGAACAGAACTACTTCCAAAAGAACAGCTAGAAATAGCTATCTGACTAGATAAAGCATCTTTACATTTTTTAATAAAACTGGGGGATATCTTTTAGAAAGAACAGGTATCAACCAAGATCATGCTTCAAAGCAACTCATTATCTAATAAAATAACATGCAAAGAAGCATTATCCTTTTACTAAATATTAACCTAACACATCAGCATGTAAAGCTGATAATCTGAGCAGAGGCTACTGGCAAAGACTCAAAGATCATTATTTCAAGAATTTTAGCTTTGCACTCTTAGTATAAGTCTTTTTTATGATGAGAAACTGAAACTGTGAATCACACAGATCAAGGTTTCTTTCTGTATGATTAAATGTAGATAATGAATTCATAAATCCATACCAGTGGTAATTGGAAATCCATGATTTGGCTTAGAGCTATGAAGTTAACTAGGGTATGATTTTTAAATAAGGTTTTATCATATACACCTACAGGTCTGGAGTGTGTTCCTGGACAAACAGGAGGACTTGGTCAAGCTGTCTTGTTAATTCTGATTAACTTATAATCAATTTTCCATCAAATTTAGGTAGTCCACTATTTTTTTCAACTGTAGGTGCCTCCTAGGTTTTGATTTTGATGAGCAGCACCTGATTCTGCTGAAATTATGTTGCTTACTTCTCACTAGGGAAGGGAAATACTGGAGTCATCCATAAAATGGAGTTTTCTTCACCTTTCCATCTCTCTTTCCCCAGATTTTTTCCAGTATTTCTAGATAGTTAGTGGTAGCAAAGTTAACTTGATATAGACCCATCACATTTCTTTTACTCCACAATGAAGAGGTGCCAGAACAACATTTAAGAGAATATACTAGTCTAAAGTGGACCTCACCTTTAATGCTTCTTCATGCAGTTTCTTTGCAAAGTAAATTAACCACATGGAAAAGTAGGAGATGTATATGGGTGTGGGAGGGAAATACCCAGGCTTCCCTATAATGAAATCATTTCAATAACCAACAGCATTGTTTAATAGACTGATGTTACTGTAAAGGAGTTTGACAGCTATCACGTCTTTAACAAAGAGCTTAAGTGACTACCACAGGAATAAATACTTCTTTATCACTAATTAGCCATGCTGTTGGCTTGTGAAATATTCCAGCTAGAGCTATTGTTTTTAGAAAGTGAGTTGATAAACAGAACTCAAATCTTCAGGGTTCATTGAAGCTGGACATTCATACAAGGAAGAGGTGCCACAGTAGGAATATATATCAGGTTATGAAACTCATTAAATGAAAAAGAAATGGGCCATAATTTCAGCAAATGTATCACTCTTGTCAAGTAGATAATCTAAGGATCCACGGCAAAGCATTTCATTTTAATGCTTCTGTAAAAACGAAATCAATAAAATCACAGCTATGATGGTTTGTACTCTGTTCCCTGTTTCCAGGCTGTGGGCAGATGAACTGTTTAGAACCTCAGAAGTACAATGGCTGTATTTTCCAGAAATTATAAAATAGTTTTTCTGGTGGCCTTCCAGTGGAATGAGCACTGAATGAGAAAATGGGGATGTCGTGGTTTAAGCCATAAATCAGCCACGCAGTTTGTTCACTCACTTCCCCCTTTTTCTTCCCTCTACTCCTGG